>JAUYWG010000668.1:24893-88759 GCA_034779775.1 Enteromius afrohamiltoni | reverse complement strand
CTTATTAATCATTTGTGAATGTTTTGTAGATGAACATTTCATCATTAACTAATCACTTATAAATGACTTACAACGGGGCATTATTATAAAGTGTTTATAATAATATTTCTACTGTAGAAAAGATGACAGGGATTGTAATTTCTATTTTCCTTTGACACAAGGTTAAACATGAGAGTCGTGTCGTATAATCAAGGCAAGTGTTATAACCCCTTCAAAGTTGGTTGTGATGTAATGTGATTGTACTAAATTCACAGAACTGAAAATTCATAATATGTGCATCTTTTTGTGCTTCGTATAATAAAGTCATATGGCTTAGAAACTGCACAAGGTTGAGCAATATAGATGTGGGACATTGATAGAGTATATAGAATGGATTGACCTGGTTAATGCTAAGTTATGCTATAGTAAATAAGAATTTAGTTTAGTTGGTTGGTGAAATTTAACTGGCCAAAGAAAAACGAAACATAGGCATAGTTTGGAAAGCTCTCCGTTCAAAAAACAAACAAACAAAAAAAACTATACCTTACCTGACCCTCCATAATTATGTTCATTAGAAATATTTATTTTATCATTTGTTTATGCTTTCAGCTGTCAGTAATCTAGCTCAGTTTACACATTTTTACTTTTGTAAATACATATTCCATATGGGCCTAGTCATGAAATATAAGCAAGACATTGCTGCATGAAACTTGCTGTTGTTTTAATAGATGTCCTGCCCTTTATTTATTTTGTTTATTTATTTATTTGCTACAAAGTTTTGTTAAAGGAAACACCATTTTTTTCTTCCCCAAGAAAGCAACTAATATGGATAAAAAATTCTCTCTTTGCCTTTCAACATCTTTTTAAGACACCTCCGATCATTGACATTGAAGGTGTGCTGGTAATGAAATCAACTTCTGAAGGCTTTGATTTTTAGTCTTAATGAAGGCAAAAGAAGGGAAAAGCAGCAGTATCAATCAGTCTGTTTGGTTTCTTTCATTTGTAGAACAAGCGGGGAATAATTTGGCACCTGATGCAGAGAGGAGCAGGGCTAAATCAAAGCGTATAAATAATGAACTCTAATTAGCAGCGTGTGGGAGAGGTGTGATGTCTGTCTGGATGGCGGAACCTCTGCCTGTTCTCGTGATCAGTCACTGTGAGAGGCTCACTAACGCAAAAGGAAGTCAGAACTTCTCTGTTAAGGGAGGGAGGGAGGACAGGAAAGTGGGAATAGGGGGACCCACATGCTTCTACAAACACTAATTGAAATCTTAGTGTGCACATATACACACTCACACATACAGCACTCAGTGGCACAAGCTGCACCGTGGTTAATTAAGAATTAACCTGTCCCGTTGTGAAAGGTATTGTACCTATGTTCAGTATTTTTGTAATAATCACTTGACTAAATGAGGGTGTTGGGTAGTTTTGCACAGAATAAATAGTGGCCTAATTAGAAACACAGCAGGTTTTTTGTGATATCCTAGCAATAATACTGACACTTTACAACAAACACTCATAGGCACACAAGGCTTGGCACTGTCTCAGTGGCTCCCTGAGTTGGGAGAGGTGCTGGGTTTCACCGTGTTGCATCATGGTATATTATCTAACAAGCACAAATGTCACTATGCCAACAAACATCACTTGGACCTGGTGGGTAAATTAGTCCCCTGGTTTTACACCAAAATGTGTAAAAAAATAGAAAAAAAAAATCACTGATGACTGTGCTGCAGTAGGGCCTACTATTGCACTTATTTAATAAGACGTATATGTTTACTAGAAAACCATGATGTTTTCCACAGATTTCCCTGGCATATTTATCTTAAGTGAAGAGAAGAATCTGATTAGACTCATTGGTTGACCCCTCTTCCTCTGTGATGAATTATAAGAGTCAAGGATGCAGAATTTGATTTATCTACCTGACCTTTTCTATGCAAAGGATACACGTTCTGTACAACCATAATGTGACATGTCAGAAAAAGAGGTCATGTCTGTTAGAAAACATTGGTGCTTCTCGTTCTCCCTCTCTTTTTCTCTCCCTCCTGCTGTCTCCAACGGCTCTATTGTTTAGTGTGACAGCCCAGAACCCAGCAATGGTCTAATATAATTGTTGTGCCATTTTACTGATAATGAAGCAATCCTTAGCAGACTTGGTATTTCCCAGACTGAATTGATCTTAATTGCTCCTAATTTCTTAACAGTTTATCTAGCTTTTAATGCAAAAAGATGAGGAAAGCGGAATAAAATAATAATATAAAAACTTAGTCCATATTAAAGAGATGCAGAATTAGTTCGATAAAAGCTCTATATTGTGTAGGAATATCACAGTTATGTTTGCCACAGTTAATAAACATTATCGTTACTGTAGTATATTCTGAGCAAAGAGGCACCTGTATTAAAGCACATATATAAATTATGTTTATCTCTTATCCTGAATAAGAAATCAGGTCTGAATTGGAAAGGGAGGATGCTATAAATATTAATGATTTTTTTTAAACTTCAAAAGGGCGATAATATGGGATTCTCAGGAGGTGTCTCATCTTGAAGGGGTAGAGAGGGGGGTTTGGGGCAGGGGAGGGAGAGCAACTGTAATTAAACATGGATGTATGCCTTCGTACGGCTGGTCTGGGGTTTGACAGGCCTGCAGAACAAGCCCAGGTGCAGCTGAGCGTGACAGCGAGCTTGTGAGTACAGGGACTCTACACACACATTAGCACCTACCCTGGACAAGAACACTAGCACAGGGAACACCGACTGCACACGATCCGCCTGAATCTGCTTTGTGTGCGCCACTGATTTCTGCCTGGGAGACAATGAAATGGTTACAGTAAGACATAATTAGAAGGTATTTGACCATTTTACCACTTAATAATCTGTATTAATAAGTATGGCTGTACATAATGATATGGGTCAATGACAAAAGAAAGTTATTATAAAAAAAAAAAAAAAAAAAAAAAATATATATATATATATATATATATATAAACAAGAACATGTTTTCACTGGTTACTTGATAGTTCTGACTCATTACAATGTCCAAAGCCTATAAAATGAATATGTATGCAAGACCCACCCCCCCAACCCAAAGGTACTCTGCTTTCTCATGCCTGCCAAACTCAGGCTATCACAGGGAACACTTTAATATTTTACTGACATTAGAGATTGTGTTTATTTGCAAAATTCTGTTTTCAAGGTAAAATATGGCATTTATTAACAGTATAGACAAACAAAGTGAGTAGCTGCTGGTGGGGTGTTGAGGAAGAAATGGGCTTGTGGGACAGGTGTTTGTGTTCCTCTCATTCCAGCTTTATCTCAGTAATTAATACATGAGAGGCCAAAATGTTTGCCAAGCGGTTTCCAAAGTTGTTTACCGTAAACAATAACAAGAATAACAACCAAGGAAGGGAAATAAAATGAGTGCAGCACGATGGATGGGCATGTAAGCGGCTAGCTGGAAGGAAGGTGTGGAGAAAAAAAAAATTGAGAATAAATGAAAAGACACGAACAGTCCAGGTGGTTTTAAAGAGCGTGCAAGGAAATGGGTGAGAAATGAGAGAGAAGGGAGGAGAGCAATAGGGCAAGAATATTTTTAAAAATGTGGTATTGTGAAATCGACGGAGGGAGAAATAGAGAGAGAGAAAGGAGACAAGGCAAGTGAGGTAGAGAGTGCTAAGCCCCAGGGCTCTGAAGGGGAATTGTAAAGTAACGCTGAGTGAGTGAGCATATCCAGTTCGGGGACGTCTCCACAGCTTTTTTGTCCGCTGCTGGACACCCAGAGAACACGGTAAGTCCCAGAGCGTCTCGGCCGGGCTCGCTCTGACATATGCAGCCTTCCAAAGATGAACAACATCACCCCCAGTGCTTGCCAGAAGGTCGGGAAATTGCTCCCATTGCACATCGCTTCTTCTTCACACATACACACATGAACCCTCCCTCCCGTTTCCCCCTGGCCAGGGTAAAGGTAGCTTTTACTCTCCTTAACTCATCTACTCTGAGGGACTGCAAGCTTTTTCTCGCTCACCAGACCTTTTTCCACATGACTTTACCCAGTTACATGCGTGCTAGAGTAAAACCCTTTCTCCTTGGGCTCGCGTGCAGGGCTAAATAATGGATAACGGGCCCGTGATGAATTTGGGGAAGATCTTAACGACACCCAACACCTCTTCTCCTGCACAGCCCCTAGTCCTCCATAAATTAACCACCGCTCATAATTAGCTATGAAGAGACAGTAGAACAACTTTGAGCATTAATAAAACATGAGCACCAGCACTGTTTGGCTTGCTCTACATGTTTCTCGTGGCGAGGATGATCTTTTTCAGACTATTCCGCGATCGCTTACAGGGGGAAAGTGCCTTGAGTACAGAGTGCAGTCGGAGGGCATTCCCAGGCAAAATGATGCCTGTTTGCATGCGAAAAAAGCCCCATTTACCTGCTTTCTACCTACTAGCACTCCCTCACCTCATCTTTAGCTCACTCTTGCTTTCGTGCTTTGGAGACCTTCATCAATTTTCATTGCTTCAAACAGCATGCATGCAGCAGGCGGCGCAGGGGCAGGTTTCTAGTCTACATCCATTTATCCACATTAAACGGGAGCTTTGGGGACATCACCCTGCGAGAGATGAGAGTTTAATGGCACTGTCCCAAATAAGTTTGCACTGTGTACTTCTGCACTCCATTTAAGATTCATATTGCCTTTTTATGCTTTTATCACCCTGAATAAGTGGCGGCCCAGCCAAGCGTTCACCCTGCCATTTCAGAGCACATTTACCAGCCCAGCCGAGTAAACCCCCGCCACTGAGCCAAAAAAAAAAAAAAAAAAGCTGCTCCATACCGGCACGCTCCCCTCTTTATTCCCCCATGTACATTTAGAGCCAAAGAAGTAACTGCATCACATTCCCACCAGGGCTAGGAAACGATTGGATTTTTTTGCATTTTCTTTTTCTTTTCAAATGTTTGAACAAAACCCTCTCCTCCTAAATCCCAATACATCCAGCATTGCCGCACAGTTAAGGAAGTACGGTAAAATTTTATTTTAAGGTGTACATAATACAAAGTCATTTCCTAGTAAGTACTTAATAGCAGCCGTTGTACTTACATAAAACAAATGTACTTACCATGTAACTAAGTTATGGAACAGTCTGTATTTACAGTTTGTAATTATGTAGATGTAACAGGCAGCTACTGTTACACATGCATGTAACAGATCGTATCTGTTACACAGCTACTTGTACAGTTAAGTACAATCTTCATACACTTTATTTTAAGTGACTTATGCCTTTGTACTTATAGTTATAATTGCATTGTATAATGTCTGCAACGCATATCTTTTGGCTAAATATGTAGCTGTGTAACAGACTCGGCCTGTTACATTTGTGTAACAGTAGCTGCCTATTGCATTTACATAATTACAAATATAATTACATAATTAAGTATAGGTTGTTCAATAACTTAATTACGTGGTAAGTACATTTTATAAGTACTTAGCTAGGTAATGGACACCTTAAAATAAAGTGTTACCGGACTTACTTTAACTTTTTAACTTTAACTTACAAACTTATCCAAACCAAATAAAATGAATCAAAAAGTCAATCCATCTACATTTCCATTTCAGCGGCTCCTACTTAACCCACTTGAGCTATTAAACATGCTAACAATGTTTCCTGACAAATTAGCATGTATGATATCAGAAAATATGCCAGCATACATTAGGCTTCGCGAAAGAGATGCACAAAGCTCTATTGGACACTGAGAAGAGAGACAGAGGTGTGTAATGTGTACTGACTGAGTAAATGAGCTCATAAAGTAGCGTCTGCCTTCAGGGAGTGGGGAACTACATGTGCTAATCTTCATCAACATCCACTCCCTGCCATGTAAAAGAGCAGGAACAACAGAGTTACGCACTCTGGACACGAGCAGCCTACATTAGAGGGGAGTGTTTTCCGGCGCAGGACACCATTACTACCACTCCCAGCATGCCTCAGGATGAGACGGCTGTCACTGAGAATTAGCCACGGGGGTTCTGCCACGTAAACGCATCATATGTAATTGGAAGACCAAAAGAAAAAAAGGCAGAAGTGTAAGGGAAAAAGAAAAGGCTTTTAAAATAATCTGCCGGCTCACTGTTACATGTGCCGACAACATAATGAAGCTTTTAGCAACTGTCAGACCACTGGGCACAGAATGCGTTAGCCCCGTCCACCTACTTTCCACGTTTGTTTCATTTTTTTTCCTCTGAGTGGATCTGTGGGTGACCTTGTGTTGATATTTACTCTCTGGGAGTGCTCTTGCTGCAGTTTTCTCGAAACGACCAGTTTACTTGATAATATCGACAGCTCTAGTGTAAAATCTGCTGGCATCAAAGGTCAAAAAGAGCAATGTTTCCCCCCCCCTCCCATCTCCACAGGCCGTCTTCCATCTCGCGTCGAGTAAATCTCAGAGCGGAATCACTTTTCTGACAATAATTTATAAATTATGCACTGCTTGTGTTTTGAATTGAGAAAGGCTTTCATATCTTTTCCATTAACTCAGATTAAGTTTTCATAGTGATGCTGGAGAGAATGCTAGCAATATACCCATCTCATTTTAATGAAATTTTTATCAGTGCTCTTTTCTGTTGTACACTCCTATTGGGATGTCTGTGAATTTACAGCTTGGCTTTTGGACGTGAACTCCCCTCAACCTGCCTGCCAGTGGCTCTGAACGCTTCAATATTTGATGGGCTCTGGCTAACTCAGCTGTAAGAATTCAGCTGCAGAGATTTAACTCTAATGTAAAAATTGTGAACGGATGAAAACTGGGATGTCATAAGTAATACATCTATTCCAAGAGGGGGAACAGCTACCATTTGTGGGGAAGAGGAAAAACAGGAGAGCAAGAGAGACAGAGAGAGAGAGAGAGGATGAAAAAAAGAAAGGGATTTAAGAAGGAACACTGCACTCTCTTTCTTCTTTTAAGTTCTCAAAATGAAAAGCCTTGAAGCTATGAGGCTAACAGCTAACATTTTCCCCTGACTCAATTCCTTGCTCCTCCAATTGATTCTTAATTATGAGCACTCTTTTTCCCTTTCTTTACAACCATCAATAAAAAAGGTCCTTTAATGTCATCTTTCTGAAGAAATGGGCATCACACCACTTAACGTTCATAGGTCAAATCCATTTCAAGGAGCATTATGTTCCCCTCTCTTTTTCTCTCAGGCTCTTTTTCTTTCGCAGACAAACGCGCTCACACTCCCGGTCACCAAACAGATTCCAAAACATTCGGAAAATCTGTCTATACAGTTCCCCTGTGTTGATGCATGCTGCCTTCGAAGCGGAAGAGGTCAGCTGAGATGGGTCTGATGAGCACGTTTTTATACTATAGATGACCCCCTTAAGCCATACGCTCCCTGGCACAGTGCATACTGCTGGTAATAGCTCATCTAACAATGACTTCTTTGTGCTGGGGAATCCGAGGAGAAACTCACTGTGGACACGGGATGGTGAAACACTTTGTTGCTTTAGTTTTGTTTTCCTTACTTCTTGTATGAAACGCACTGGGAATAGATATTGGTGTACTCTGTTCCCACATCTAATTGTTAAACCAATAGGATTTTTAGCAGTGAGAATTGCTTTTTGATGCAACGCTCATGTTTTGTTTGGGGTCTCAGAGACCTGGGGTCTTGTTTTTTTTTTTTCAGTAATAGTTTGAACATTTATGCATTAAAGTGTTAATTAAACCGCAAATCTCAACCATGCTCCATGAAAACTTGACATTTATTTTAAATTATGTAAATGCAAAGAATTCTTTAATGCCGTATGATAGCATATCTCCAATTTATGTAAAAACTATATAGGTACACACAGCAGATATAAATATTGTTACAAACAATTTTTATCTTAGACAACATTACAAGTGTACAATATGCAAAACAGTTGGTTACAGTAATTGCTCTGCACTTGGTTTTGGTCAGAATAATGTATTAAATGATTCTGAAGGGATCAGACGAAGAGCTTAGTATAAAGGATAGTTTAAAGTCTTTATGCAGACTGCTGAATCATTCAATACAAAGTGAGTTTGGAAAAAACAGAACAGGAAGAAAAAAATCTAGATATGTGACACAAAAACCTCTGTGCATGACTCACGTAAAGGACACAGCATACCTACAGTGGCACGAGCTATTCCTTACGCCGTGTTTATCACTTTTTATTACCAATAATAACAGAGCTCCTCAGGGAGCTGGAGGGTAAGTATGCCCGGCAGCACTCTTTCAGCCACTTTTAGACTGGCTGCATCCAACAAGCACTCAATGTATGACACTTACTGAGAGTCTCTCCATTTTGAATGTACACGACCATAGTGTCTCTTACAGCTGATAAATAAAAAATCATCACCATGGCACTGATTTGGACTGGACCTTGGTACTACCTTGCACATAATCTATGAGTTGAGACCTATATTGTGATATATATCCAGTGCTGTTTAAAAGTCTGAGACCACATTGAAGTATGTATTGCAAATAAATAAAAATAAAGAGAGTTTTTGTATAGTTTCTGAAAATGATTTGAGCACCAGCTTGCTCATTGAAATAATATCTGATGATTTCTGATGGATCTCTGAATACTGTAATAATGACTTGTGGAAGCTCTAATATAACAGGAATATATTACCTTTTAAAATATGTTTAAACAGAAAAAGTAATTTTAAATTGTAATATATACAGCATTTTGATAGATGGATAGATAGATAGATAGATAGATAGATAGATAGATAGATAGATAGATAGATAGATAGATAGATAGATAGATAGATAAAATGTGTGTTTCAATAAGTGCAAAACAACTGTAATCATGCTCCCTCAAACCAGGCACATAGCATTTCATATTCACACATCCAATGCAAAAGTACAGTGATGTGAAGTAAAGTGTATAACACTTCCCTCTCTGTGACATTCACCAGAGACCATTAAAGTGAGAGCCAGTGGCTGTGGACGGGATCCTGATCTTTAGCTGGGAAATGATCACAATTAGGAAAGCACACTGTCCCGGGTGACATTTAAGAATGCACTTGCAGGGAGTACAGTTGTAATGGCTTGTGAGTGTGTTTGTGTGTGTGTGTATATATGTGTGTGTGGGCACTGCTATACTTTTGTCTTTTTTTATGTTTGGCAGATTTATGTTTGGCTTTCGGCCCTGTTTTGCAGACACTACAGCAGTTTTTGCATCTGTCAGATCTCTGCAATCTCTTAACCGAACTTTGAAGCTCATGTTCATACTTTCATCTGATCTCTCTTTACATGTGCCATAACCTACATTTAACATTCTGTTTCTGTTATGAGAACAATAATGGGATGGCTTTCCTGCGTGAAGTCTCTCTGAGGGCATACGCTGTCGAGGAGGACCACTCTCCCACCCCACTCTGTGAAAGTGGCATGAGGGGAAAAAAAACATGATTTGATGCTATTATTTTTTGATAGCATCTAAAAATGTGTAATGTTAAACATTAAAGTGCTGTTACAGCTGTATGGCTATGAAGCGAGATGAAGTGCACTTGTATTGTATTCTACTATTCTTCTATTCCTCCACTTCTATTGTATCTCCGAGTGTTCTTCTCAAAAGCACAGCGCACACCAAGCAACTAAAACCTCTAAACATAAGGGTGCTAAAATTATTTTAAAAGTCATTATATAGATTTATTACATTATATAGACTCTTTTTTTGTATGTGTTTTTGTATTCATGTGTATTTGAAGGTAAATTGTAATACAAACATTGATTGTTTTTGCCTCCTCCTAATAAAGCTAAAGGTCACACAGGATGATTTACTTCTGCTGACTGGTTATATGAAAATTAGAGGCTTAAAAAAGACACACAGGCCCTGTCAAATCCAGGTTGGCGTGAAAAACTTGTGACTTTGTGTGACAGACTAATTAGTTAAAAGTCACAGCCATCATCAGATCAGAAGGACACACATCTCCTCTGGGTAGATACACTGCTTCAGGGTTAAAAAGCACATTCTCAACTATCAATAACTTCCACTAATTATATGCTTTGTAATTAGACGCATAATCAATTATGAAACCTTTATGTTTTCCCGGGTGAAAATTTGACTGAGGACAACCTCGGAAACTGCCTCATACCTTCACGGTATTACGTTTGTGAATGAGCATGTCCTGGCTAATCGTATTGTTACACGCATGCTTCGTTTTGATGGGAATTATCCAGAAGCTTACAGTAATCATGATTAAAAGTAAAGAAACGCGATCATTTGACCTCTGCATTGTTGAACTGCAAATGATGTGCCTAATCGTCAGCTGTCACTCCCAATCTTAATTAATCCTAATGGAGTATTGATGCCGCTCAACTGTTGGGCTTTGTAATTAGCAATGCAATTTAGATCAGATAATGCACTGGGGCAGTCCAATTACTCAGAGGAAATGAAAAAAAACAACTGTGATACGATAATTGTGAAATAATCATCACCAAATAACTGAATTGTTTTTATTTTATATATTTATTTTTGCATAACCCAGTGACTGAATTTATCAAGTTGTAACAATTACTCACAAATGACTGACTGAGAAGACTGAGAGAAAGAAAAAAAAAAAAAAAAAACTTTACGTGACAAGTCCCTGCAGCATTTTCTGCCGTTGCAGACGTGGTTGCCCTAATTGATTGCTGCTATCAATGGCAAACAAATCTGTGAAGCTGTCCGTGCTGATATAATCTGACCCCGATTTTTTCAGCTGTCACTCTCTGTGAGAAAGATGCCATGCTCCAATTCTCCAAAAGCTGCCTGCCCAGTCAGGATATCAACATGTCTTTTGTGTTTCCACCCCGATAGGGCAATTAATAAAATATATGTTAATAGGATCTTAATTGTTTTACAACAGTGGCTTGACAAGGCATTAAGAGCAAGGAGACTTGTCACTGATCCGTAGTCTGTGGACATTTGTCTCGGCAGTGCCTTGAGCATGGCATATGGTCATCTTTCCAGGCTTAAAAACTGTACCATTATAATGGGCCCCTGCTGTTCATGTTTGAAAAAAAGATACGATGTTACCATTCCCTTAATCTTAGTCAAGACAATGGCTGCTGTCTTGTTTTTTTCCCTCTTACTGCAGATTCAATATTGTCTTTATTTGAAGTAAAGCAAAAAATATTCTTCTTCTGTGTAATAAACCGAAAATAAAAAGTGTCTTTGTTGGAGAATAACACCGTACTTAGTCAAGCTTGCAAATTAGCCCTTTAAAGTTAATTAAGAGAGGCTTAACTAAAGGTGAGGGAGAAGAGCCATATGTTTGTGCAATCTACTGGGGACAAAGAACCAGAAAAAAAGACACACACACACCCACATACACATACACACACTTACCATTTTGGAAGGAGACTTTTGTTTACTAAATGTTCTGATTAATGTATTTGATTAAAATGTTCTGTTAATGTATTTTGGAGTGTTTTGTGCATTCATTTATCAGGAGAGCACACAAGGCAAAACTGCCTCAGGTCTTAAACTGTTTATATGATAGTGTTTGTGACAGATTGCCTGAGATGAAAACCTTAGATGAAAGGCAGTTAATTGCTATTCCCATTATCTTTGTAAGGGCAGAGAAAAACAAATTAAACACAGATGACATCTACATGGAGGTCATCATCCGATTAAAATGTTGTTATATGTAAAAATGTGCATGTGTGCATTTATTTATACTTTATTTATTTTATTTTATATGAATTTAAAAAGTATATCATTCATAAGAACCATCATTTTTGATGCCGTCTCAACAGTTTCTATAGTAGATGCACTGTTGCTCAGTCTATGAGATGCCAAACGACAGAATCCAGAATGTCCTGAGGGAGGCAGCAGTGAACAAACAAGAGCCTGCTCCTGCCTTCTATCTCTCTTCCTCTCCTCTTTATGGCCTCCAAAGGCCATTTACATAGTGCAATCTAATTACCCCGGCGTTATGAGAGAGCATTTGATCTCAGACTTAAGCAGAGCAGAACATATTATTTCCAAAAAAGGCTTTTCTCAAATGAAAGTGGCTTACTGAACAGAGGGTCCACCTTGTACACAATTCAGTCTCTCCGTTTTAATTATTTCTTCACTGGCATGGTGTTAAAAAAGTACGGGTGGGAAAAAAGAACAGTCATTTGTTTGTCATGAGGGCCTTTTTTTTATGTAGCCAAGGAGGCGACACGTTTTGGACAATTGTATGAAAACAAAGTTTCCACTATAGCTCTCCTTCCAAGTAAAAGAGAGAAATAAAGAGGACGACAAAGCTTTTTTAAGCCGTCTGTCTGCTTGAACACTGACTCACGTCATCACGGAATTAAAGTGATCATTCCTTACTGCCATTACAAAACGCCCGCAAAAAGGTCATAGCTGTTAGATGAGTTCACACTTTAATACATACCTGTTTTTAAATTAATAAATATTGTAAAACACATTTTTAAATATATTTAATTATGTAACATATTAAAATGTGTGTATATATATATATATATATATATATATATATATATATGACAATATCACATCCAAACATGCAGTATGTAGCTTTCCTCTATTTACAGACACATATATGTGCGCACGTGTGTGTGTGCTTACATACTGTACATCCATATATGTGCACACACATGTGTTATACTGTTTACTATTACTCTTTGCTTGAAAATTAGGTCAATTTTAAATCCCACACCAATTTTCGTGTCCATAATGTGACTGATGTTTTTTTCATTACATAAACTCTCAAGTGTTTCCAGCTTGCCTTTATTCCCTATGACAAGATTAGAGCTTTCTGAAACAATGCACAAAAGGTTCAGGCTCTTTCTTGCCTTTTCTTCCTCCTCTTCCAGAAATGATCTGTAATTGTAGTCACTCTGAGAGGCTTTTTTAGCTCTGACCTTTACAATGCAATAATATATAAATTGATGGGGGAGGATCGTCTGTTGCCTGCATTTCAAGTTCCACGTAGTAGCGTCTGCCTTCCCTGGGCTATTGTGATACTGCAGGGTGTAGTGTCCTCTTGCATGCAATTACACCTCCATCACAAGCGATTTTTCACTTCTGGCAAAGTACTGCTGAATGCGCAAGACTTCTCATTCAGGCTGCAAAATGGATGCAAAATTGATCAGACTCCGCAGTAAATATTCTCATTTGCTTTGATCATCCATGTTTTAAAAAAAAATGGGGAAATAGGCAAATAATAATTATAAAGAAATCTTGAAGTTCAATAAAGTCTCTTATATAAAGTAGTAATGCCGTTCTGATATCTAATGTTATCATCATCATACTGAGTGTGAATGTAATATAAAATGACCTTTTTTTGAAAATAGCAAATAAACACTGTTCTTCTTTTATGTCTTTGAAAACTTTTATATGCAGAAGATTAAATTTGTCTTAAAAAAAAGAATATTGTCCTACGCTATGAAAAAACAATCCTGCCGTGTACCTTGTGTGCTCCTAAGCACAGGTGGAGAATACTGGTAGGTTGATATTTGCAGAGGCCTGTGTGTTTGTTGTGGAGTCACAGCTCTTGTGTCGAAACCTGGATGCTTTGAATTCTCCATTGTCCGAACAGCATGTCGACAGGCTTAAGTTGCTTCACAAGGGAACATTGGCAAGGTGACTCGCAGGAGGGCCTCCTGGGTGTGCTTAACCAGAGGGGCAGTCAGGGCCACATTGCACCCTTCCTTTGATACAGTCTGAGGTTTGGTCTCACATGTGATTCAAAGTGCACGGCAGGTACACACATGCGGTGAGCAGAATTACATATTGCCATAGTCACCTAGACTCCCTGCCAAACTCTAATTACCACACCACAGCTCCCGCTGTACTGCAAACACATACACATTACGTCTCTTAGACTGCAACACAGGACAAGGTTTTTTGAACTATGCAGCTATTTCTTTTTTTTTCTCAGACTTGATTCTGACTATGGAGAAATGTTGAGCATGTTTGTAATAAATACAACACCTTTATACAGCTGCCCCAGACAGCAAACATGTTGAAAAATAAGCACACAATATAAAAAGTATTTAATAAGAGGTAAAAACAATGTGCGTTAAAAAGTGTTATTATTAATGTTAATATTAGTGGTAGCAATAGTAGTAGTATTAGTAGTAGTAATATCATTAATGAAATAATAAAAATAATTAATAAAGTGTTCTAACTTAACTGACCTTTTTGTAAAAGGTTCAAATTACCATTGACAATTCATCATTGTCTTGCAGTCACAAGGGTGCAAGACTAGGCCTTATGAAACTTTCCTGTTTCATGTTATTCATGATGGTTTTATGCATATTTAAGAAATTATAACAAACATTTATGATAATTCTTAATGAAGAGTATGTTATATATGTATAATTTCTGTTGTCCTCATTTGTAAGTCGCTTTGTATGATAGTTCTGCCATATATATATATATATATATAAAATTTTAACTGAATATTACATAATAATAATTTAATAATATTGTAAGTCGCTTTGTATGAAATATATAGTTTTGCTATATATATATATATATATATATATATATATAATATTTAAATTGAAAATTGAATATGATATTTAATTATGAGGACAGTTGCGCTGACAGTTGAAGTGACATTTTTATTTTTATACACACCTTTTACAGATTTAACATTACTTTTAATATAAAACTGAATCAAGAGGCTATGTATTTGTATGTATTAAAGTGAATTGTTAATTTTGTTTAGAAGTTTATGTTATGTTTGTTAATGTTTGATTTTGAACTTGTATACAGCCAGTGACTTTTTTTTTGTAATGCTTTCTTCTAATTTCTGTTAACTGTTTATTACTAAGGAAAGTACCTACCTTATGCAATCTAACACAGCAGTCCAAAAGCAGTACAGCCTGCTTAATTTTACTTGATGACAAAATTCACAAGGTTACAAACTTAAGAAATCCACTTTTTCATTCAAGCTGCTTATCTCTTGCTCTTTCATATCACTTTCTGACTTTTAAATTCCTGTAAAGCCACTTTTCTACAGATGTAATCGAGGTAACCTTTCCTCCTTTCTTTTTCTCTGTTTAAATCCCTCATAAAAGGAGTCTAAAGTCTTTATAATGAGGACTGAGAGAACACTTAAAGAATTGTATAAATCTTTTTTTTTTTTTTTTTTTTAATTATACTTTAAAAGCAGAGCCTGTTATCATACCACAGAATGCTAATCATTTTATATGTTGCGACCGAGGCCTAGTAGGAGCTCTGAAGAGCGGATTACTGCCCCAAACTCTTCCTGTCAGGACAGTTGTTAAGTTTTTTTCTGCCAAAGAAGCAGAAAATCCAATTATTAGCAGCAACCCAATTATTTTCCTCCTCTGGCTCCACAACTGAAATCCAAGGTCGGATTCGTGGATTAGTGAGGTTTTAAGGATAGGACAAAAACAGTAGAAATCAACAATGTGTAACCCCATGGCTGCACAAGCCCTTCTGGGACTGGACTTAGAAGGCGACACAATCATTGAAAACAAGTAGACTTAGAGCTGAACTTTGTGGATTGTGTTCATGGGCTCCATCCTGTGCTCCAGGAATTGATGATGTCTGTATTTCCTCATTGACTATGAAGTACAACTCCATTTGTGAGTCAATCAACATGAACATGGAGTAAGCAGGGTGACCTCCAAAAGATCACACACTCAAAGGACCTTGACTTATCACCCCGGATCATCCCCAGACTGGCCCTGACCCCTGAGTCTGCAGGTCACGCCATACGCCAGACTGTGTGTGAACAGCAGAGAACGTTATTGATGGTTTGATATTGACTCACGCTTTAACGTGACATTGGAAAATGTCTCCTTAATTGAAGACTCTGTCAATGATATTGAGCTCACATCTTGATCCAGGTTGATGTCCACATGGCCTTAGACAACTCTTTGCCTTTTTTAAGATCTCTATGCCCTTCCAAAACCAGATCCTTTCCTGTTCAATAGGAATCTATTATTGAGATCCACCAATGCTCAAATACACCTTAAGTCTGAATTATCTCTAAGCTTCATTAAACTAACATGAGTGGACATCCACCAAACATACGCTAGTTTTAAATCCCAATTTCGGAATCAGTAAGAAGGTATTTCGGCTGTAATTAACTTGAAGGTATGTCGGTCTGTATTAGCTTGTGAAGGATTTGATTTAACACATCCTCACAAGGACCTGGTGAGGAAGGCTATTGTGCTAAAGCCCATGCTAACCTGATCTATGTCTTTCGTTTTTGTCTAATTAACCTTCTAATGTCTACAACCCTGCAATGGCAGCCAGTTAATTATATAGTGTCATGACCAAGGGCAGATTAGCACTGTGTCAGTCAATGTCTTGTCCCATCAAAAATTAAATGTTAATTTCTTTTTCCCCTCTGTTATTGGACTAGCAGACCTACATTTATTTTCTTGATAAAGCGTTGATGGGAAAGGTGGCAATCCTCTCTGTTACATATGTAACCCTCATTCCCTGAAGGAGGGAACGGAGACGTCACGCCAACGAACCGACGAATTGGGATCTCACCAGAGAGATCTACTTTGAGTGTAACAAAACAAGCCAGTGGGCATTGGCATGAACTGATTACATCCAGCTGCAACTGATCACTGTGTAAGTATAAGTGAGCAGCTGGTGCATGCATCATTTATGTTTTCGCTGAGGAGCTGAGCTAGGCCCAGAAACTCAGCTGAGGTACAGCGCCTGTCACAATGGTATGTGACATCTCCGTTTTTTCCTTCAGAAAATGAGGGTTACATACGTAACCAAGACATTCTCTTTCAGTCTGTTGTTACTATTCACGTCGGTGACAACAAATCGGGATCCCTACCAAACCTGCCCCCTTCTAGTGCCCTGTGTAGACCTCCTGATCCTTCCTATAAGGCAGATGATAGGACAGGGCTCTACACAGAGGATGTCACTACTGCTGTTCCTCGAGCAACCCAACCAGTAGGACTGTTTACCACTGGGAAAGCCCTAGTCGCCACCTCCCAAAGGGGGTTAAGCGACAATCACTCACGTGAAGTAACCCTGTAGGGCCCCATTGCACATAGAACTTTCTGAGATGGCTCCGGCTGCATCCTGTAGATATGTAGACACATATGGGATTCCAACAGGGTTACTCATATGGGCACTAGCCTGACAGTAGCTTTCAAGAATTCATTAGCTGAAAGACCTGGCACCAAACATTCCACCACATCTGGCCACCGGAATGCTGGAGGACTCAACAGGGTTTACCCGGACAGGGAACTCTCTGGAGAAAAGGCATAAGGATGCTGCAAGCCGACTCTGAACTGGGCCACTCTGTGCCACTACCTGTTTGAGGTGAAAACACAGGAGGAAACCGGTATAGCTATAGAACCTAGCAAACATGTTAGGAGTTGCTCAGCCAGCAACTCTACAGATGTCTGCTAGCGAGGCACCACGAGCCAGCATCCAGGGCGATGCAACACCTCTAGTGGGGTAAGCAAATAACCTGATAGGGCAGGTCACACCTTGTGCTTCATATGTCCAGTGCTATCCAGTGGGCCATCCTCTGCTTATAGACAGCCTTCCCTTTTCTCTGTTCTCCGTCACAGACAAAGAGCTGTTCTGAGGTCCTGAAGCTCTGAGTTCTATCCATGGACTTTCACAATGCACGTACAAGACAGAGCAAGACTAGGGCTGGGTCTGCCTCCTCCTGGGTCAGCACTCGCAGGATCACCACCTGATCCCTAAAGGGAGTGGTAGGAACCTTGGGCACATAGTCGGGTCGGGGTCTCAGTGTTGCACTGGAATCAGCTGGCCCAAATTTAAGGCATGATTTGTTGACCGAAAATGCATGCAGGTCCCCCACCCTCTTGATTGAGGCCAATGCAGTCATGAGTCAGGAGTTTTCATAGAGAGAAACATTAATGCAAGGGCTTGAAGGGGGAAGTTTGTAGGGCTTTCAGCACCAATGCCAAATCCCAAGAAGGGAGGGAAGGTGGCCTAGGTGGATTTAACCTACTGGCCCCCCTAAGAAACCTGATGACCAGATTGTGCTTCCCCAGGACCTACTCTCTATGGAGTCATGATTGGTGGAAATAGCAACAATGTAAACGTTAAGGGGACAGCCTACGCTCGGCTCAGGAAAAGGAAGGAAAGCACGGCTGAGATCGAGAACTTGCGGGGATCCTCACTGTGAGAGGAACACCATTCGACGAACAGGTTCCACTTCAACGCATAGGTCCATCTAGTGGATGCTAGTTGCTGAAGCAATAGTGAGATCTACCTCCTGCGGTACGTCACCTAGAACCTCTAGGTCCCATCCGGGGACCTTATGTGGCGTTTCCGCAGGTCTGGATGTGGGTGCCAAAAGATGCCTAGTCTCTGAGAAAGCAGATCCTTCCTCAGAGGAATTGGCCAGGGAGGGGCTGTTGTGAGTGTTTAAGTGGGGCCGTTGTCCTGCCTGATAAAGTCACTGACTGAGCACGTTCCTGGGTCAGGTGTGCAATCTGGTAGACCGAATCTAACCTTATGCTGATAATCCTCTGTATTGGCACAAGTTTGTTCTTTTCCCCGATGACCAGAAGACCCAGGTTGCAGAGGTGTCTGAGCACCAAATCCCTGTGCACAACTGATCGCCGCAAGACTGTGCAAGTCTGAGCCAGTCGTCGGGATAGTTGTGAATGCACACATCCAGTTCCCTCCACAATCTTGGTAAAGATGCGAGGCGACAGGGATGGTTGGTCCGCAGGAGATGGACTGGGAAGTGCTAGCCATGCTCCAGAGACTGTGACAGAGGAAGACACAGCCACAACGGACCGTTCCACAGAGGGAATGCCCCAAAGCGGCCCCACCATCGAGGTCCCGAGTGCAGAGACAGAGGGACTCTGTGTTTTGTGGAGCTCCGAGATGGTCAGTGACTCGTAGTGACCGACTGAAAGGAAACATTTGGTTACTTCATCCTCTTTGAAAAGTTAAAGATTAAGTGTGAGAGAAAGTTTGCCTGTCAAAGAGAGCAGCACTTTCTTACGCACTCATGCAGAAGGGACACTGTCATCTGCAGCAGAGGCTGGCCAGACATTCATCTCTGACTCAGTCTATGGTCATCAGTCTTTGTATTTGAATCTATGCTGTTTGATGAGGACTAATTAGATGATGCATGACTCATGTGTGACTTTTGAGTCACAAATGCATTTCAGATATTTTTGGTTTGATTTACTATTATTTTACAGTATCCTGTATTTTAAGTATATGATAAATGTTTGATATAGATATATTAGACAGCATTATTTAGATATATTATATATCACAAATATTGTTGTACATTTTTAAAGGTCTTTAAATGCATTTTCAATCCATTCAATTTGATGTTAAAATTATGTTTGTATAAATGCATACATAGATATGATCAAAATGATGTAAAATTCTATTTTAACTTCTATTATATTCTATGTCTGCTTTCCAAAAGTATGTCATGTGAGCCACCTTCATAATGCATTAAAGTACCCCTATTATAAATTATGAAAAGTTCATATTTTGGTTTTGGGAGTCCCAAACAATGTTTATAAATATGCATTTATGTATACCTTGTGTGTTCAACGACTGCAAAGATTCATTCAAAAATTTATTTCATTTAAAATCGTTAATTTCATTAAGACCAATGCGGAAAGACCACAAGTGGGTGAGCAATCAGCTAATGTTTAATTTTGATATCAACATGAAACGAAGACTCATTTTAAAAACGACTCATTTCAATGATTCATTCACTTAGAGCTGTCTTACACACTGCATGAAAACTAATTTTCAAAAACACATAATAAGGGCACTTTAAATTATCATATAAATCATATAAATTTGTTAAATAGAGAGGGGAAAAATCCTTGCAAAAGTTGCAAAAATCTTACTGGTTATTATAACTGCTAGTCAAAATAGCCATATCATAAATTAAGACTGTCATTGTAAGACTTAACTGCAAAAAGGAGACTAAAAAAAACAAAAACAAAAGCAGGTCATGGTCCCGAGATGCACTAGCACACTAGCACTAGAGCTGTTAACGGCTGCCAGACACACACAGATGACAAAGACAAGTGAATTTACTTGTTAAGCTTCCCCCACCCCCCTTTACACACACCTCAGATTGGCCAGCACAGAAAATCAGTTCCATTAGGAATTTCAAGTTGAATTAAGGTGCTTTGGGAGCACACATTAACACATGTGTAGCTCCTGTTGTTTAATGTTAGAGTGGGAATGAGACCTTGCAACTTTATATTCCATTAAGTAGAAGGCCTGAGTTTTCCCCTCTGAACATCTAAATAAGTAATACTGACAGCCCCCAAAACATGAATCATATTTTCACAATGATAGAAAATTAATGAGTGGGATTGGGAACGTAAATCACACCAGGACATACAGCGCCACTGCCTCGGCACTAGTGAGAGAGAATGACAAAAGATGTATTATAGCATTCTGTGATATGGAAATGCATTCGGCCAGAAAATTCTGAAAAGGGAATAAAATGACAGAGATGCCAGCCAGTCTTGCAATACCTTGTATAAAACTCAACTTCAGTTTGGCTGCTTATTAATTTATAAGCCATTAGTAACATATTTCCCAACAAAAAGGCTTTGTTAAAAGGCAGAAATTAAAGTGTTTGGGAGAGGCATATGGAAATAGCATTTTGCCATGCTCAATTAGAATGAGGTCAGGGAAAAATGGCTTCCAGCCTGATCCTGAAAGATGCAAATGGACCGGTGATTTTATGCAACGTTAGCTACCTGAACTCATAGAGCTTTTTTTTTTAAGCTGTCCTGGAAACAGTTTGAAATTCAGTCTATAAGATTTATAAAGTGATGCAAACAGGGCACTTTAAAATGAAATAGCTAATCACGTAGTATACGGTTCGCTTTCTTGCTGGCTGATTTGAAACATATTTGATGGAGAAGCAGCATAGAAAAAATAAAAGATTGCTCGGTTCATTTGCAATAGGGTACACAGGCAAAAACGTGATTCATGTGGTAACGTCTTAATTAATTGTTAAAAGTATCACTGAATCAACATAAATATAGTGCTACATCTAAGCTAAGGCTAGGAAGAAAAGCCGCTTTTACATACTTTTTTACATACTACTTTTACATTTTTATGTTTTAATGGTTTACAAACATAAAATGGTATATAAGTGTCATTCATTGTCACTGGGATGAACAATTTATATACTTTGTGTACACATGTGTACCTTATTTAACTCTAAAGGGTGCTTATTAGTACCTGTTAGGTACTCATTAAAGTTTGTGTATATAGTAACATATGTTTTATATAATACTCTCAAGTGTGTCATTTAATAGTTTTAAAGTGAATATACTTTAAATAGGCTAAATTGCAACTTCATTATTACAAATGTGTAATTAATGTTGCTTTATATCATAAATCTAATTACATACCAATTACATACAAAGGTGCACTTACAGTGAATGCTGCCTCTAACATGCAATTTAGTTTCTGAATACAGTCAGTTCGTACAGTTTGTACATGTTTTAACAGAATAATAAAATGTGTCTTTTTCACAGGATTTAGAACCTTAATGTTGTACAAATCTTGTACCAGGTGTGATACCTTTGTTTCTAAGAGTGTAAGGAAAGGAGGTAGGCACGTATCTAAAAACTAGTCAATCAAAATGAGTACTATTTTTTGGAGTCAAACACATTCGGAAGTGCACTTTGCCCGAAAGCAAAGACATAAATAAAGCAGCTTAATATACTATAGGTTACTACTGCATGTGTTTTCCCTTAAGATTGCGGGTGGACTGTCTTTTTGGTAGCTGATACTGTAAAACATACTTTAGCTAACAAAGCTTAAACAAATGGCTAAAGCATGCAATGGCTCTGTTTGTCCAGGTGGGGCACCATTTACACAGAGGAGCAGGTGTTAAGAGCATCTCATTTCCCCACATAAACACCTCTCACTGTCCCCGGCCATGAATTATTAGCACAGACACCAGTCTCCTGTTTATTTTTTAAATAGAGCGAGAAGGCCACGCCATGCGAAAGTCAGAGAGACGGAATGCAAGTGTGTTTGAGAGCATGTGTGTGTGTTACTGTAAGGCCAGGGAGGGGGAGCACGTCGTCACAAGAGTCATAAATAAGTCACATGGCCCCTGGACCTTCCTCTGAGGGTTTGGAGCTTCTAAGATGTGCTTCTTTCATCTGTTAGGGCTGCAATGTCCTGGAGAATCACCGCGAATTCAGATACCACATATACAGCATATGCGATCCAGTGTCGGGAAGGGAGCGAGGCAAAGAGAAAGAGAGAAAAAGAGACCGAGCGTCGCACACTAGCCCAACATCAGAGTCAGCGCGTTCCTCAGGGGACCGTGCCATTCAGAAAGACTGCACTGCAGTACCTTTTCAATTAACGGCACGAGGTGAGCTCATCCTCAGTTCAAATAATGAGTGCAATTAAGCAATTAAGAAGCTCGCAGCTGCCTCTGCCCTACTTAACAGCCTGCAAATGTGCAGACACTGGGGGATAGAGTGCATTATGCCCACGCAGCCCAAGCTTGTTCCTGTTTGTACAAATAGATCGGAGGTCAAGATCACAAGCGAGAGCATCGTTCGAGCAATGCAAAAAGCAATATGTCATGAAATTTGTTGATTTTATGGGAGGTGCTTTGGGAAAGAAGGAAAAAAGCCTCCTGTGTTTACACTGGAGGATTTCTGAGGTTGGATTCTGTCCAGTGTGTTTAAACTGTAAAGCCTGAAGAGAATCTGCTCACTCTTCTCTTTCTACCACAATGGAGAGCCACTGGACACTGCAGATGATATGTTTGGCATTTGTCAGGTAGGGAGAGTGAAAGAAGCTCAGAGCTAGCCTCAAATTCAGACATAACACGGGTTTTTAAACTATTGACTGCACAGGAGCTGCAGACTTCAAAAGGTCCCCCTGACCTGTTTGCAGAGATGAGCCTCAAACCAAGTTTTCTCTCCCTTCTCTCTCGTCTTTTGCCTTCTCTCTCCCAAGCCCCACATCTTTCATTATTAATATGTTTTTTCTCAAGTTTTTTCTCTGACCCAGTACATTAAATAAAACATTGTATGGTTCATGAAAGATTATGAAAGAGCAGCTCATAAGCAGCAGGCGGTGTACACTCAGCACAATCCATTCTGGTATATAATGTCAATGCCAGCTAACCAAGCAAATCCCCCCCACCCCACCCAACACCCCTACCCCCCCCACCCCTGCCCTGCAGGCATATTGGCGGAACCACCAATGGATGCTAAGCTTTTTCCGACAAAGCTCCAAAGATAAAGTATCTTCCTTTTATCCCCTCTGCAAATCAATTCTGGGCCTTACAGCAAAATCCCATAAAATAACTTCAAACACCACTACTTACTCCAAAAATTTGTATTATGGCTATATCTCTTTGAAGCACGGTGACTGAAGTTTTGGAGGAAAAATGATTTAAGCGTTATCAGCTAAGACGTCGACGTGTCAGCACTTCACCCCAGTTTTTCTTGACATATCAACCTGAACCTTCTCTCTCACCCTCCCCATCCACCTCTTTCACTTTCCATCTCTGTTTCCCTTTCGTTCCCCTGTGATGTTTGGTTTTTGATTGCTCCTAACCACCCAGGCCTGGTGGTAAATACAAATGTTGCTTGTTAACTTAATGGCTGAAATAAATGGGCGGTAGAGTTAAACCAGAGCCGTGGTGTTGCTGTAGGCCTCGACTGATTCTGAAATATTTATTTTTCTGCAACTGTCGATGGGTAAACCGGACCAGAAACACGCCTACAAATAATAAAGAGTTGCTACTCCAAAACTGGTGTTGTAAAGGTACTTATTATTACTTAAATATTAGTACATATATTACATATGTACTACTTATTTTTATGTGTAGTTGACATATGGTGTGACAACAAAAATAAAAAAAAAATAAAAAAAACTCTAACACTGAAGATAAACCTCTCTCATGCTCTAACTCTTAAAATGATACATTTCTCTGATGTTATTTGTATGTTATGCTGTTTTCTACATTTCTTCTATGTCAAACCATAGGACACAGTTCAATATTTGTCATTTTTGTTGACGAAATCAATGTGATAAATTAAATTAAACCAACAAAATTAATTAATGTTTTAGATGAAGTTCTGATGAAGATAGGTCTTTGAGGCATTAATAACAATAATACAATTCTAAGTATAGTGGCATGTACATTGAGGTATCATAGCACTAAGATGAATAATAATCATTTAAGAAATACCATTTTGACACATATATTCATTTTTTTTACCAAAACAGTGAGCCATACAGCTTCAAATGATGTCATTACAGCGATGCTGTCTTCAATTAAGTCTCATAAGAGATGCAGCATGAAGGGGGACGTTTGTGCTTCAGTGTGTAATTACCAGAGAACAACCCTTGTCTTCTCTGTAATCTCTGTGTTATAATACTAATCTCCAAAGTCATTAACTAATGATGAAGGTCCCTTAAGCCTGGATCCTGGGCTCTCACGTTGTAGTGAGGAGCGTGATCCCTCCCCTCCCACTACCCCTCCTGAGCATGCCAGCCCCCTACCAACCCTTATCTCACACACAAAAGGCTACTTAGACTATCTTGCCCCTACCAGATCTGTGTAAAACAGCTTCACCCCATTTAAAAACACTTCACATCACTGATAGCTACCAAACCTAGGGGTCAAAATGCCACAGATAAACGCAGACGCGAATGTGAAAGCATGCCGTGGAACTAGTGAATGGATAGAAAAAATTAATTGAGGTATCTCATGCACAGCAGGTGCCGTTCACCTCAACTTGTAAAACAAATGGTTTAAACAGATAATATTTTTAATATGGATTTATGAATGCAATTTCAACAGGTGTGTATATATTTAAAAAAATGTATAGGCTAAAATGGAAAACATCTTAATCCTATTAAAACCTACTGTGTCGTATTTGATGTGATATATCAAAATGATCAAAACATCAAAAATGCTTTTTTTTTTTTTGCAGGTAAAAGCTATTAGAATAAGTCCACCTTAAGGTTGTGGAACATATTTTTTTGCTGTGAAAGTTTTGTTGATTTTTATGAAGCACACTTACAGTAACTTACTTTTATATTAGTAATATTTCAGTACGCACACTTACTGGACTGAAACACTCTTATGTGTTCTTGGTTATATCTTTTTTTTAATTTTATCTTATTTATTTATTTATTTTTTGAATACAAGTATCAAAAGCAATACATCAGGCTTTTAAGGAAGATTTATTCAGATATTTCGCAATCATCCCAGTATTGCATTACATAACATGTTTTGTAATGAAAATAAAACAACAGAATTTTCATCATAAAAATTCTAAAATACATTTTTATGAGAGATAAGAGAGAAAACTGATATTTATATCCACCCATGTGCGTAGTAGTTATACTTTTTAGTATTTTATTGACTTGCTTTACAAGCTATAAGAATTTTGATATTAATTATATGGCCATATAAATAGCAGTACTTCAGTTTAATATTCCTCTGGATAAAGTGTGGTGGGATTTTTTCTCCTTATGTATCAGCTCCATATTCTCACTATTGTACTAATATGAGTTATATAAGCCTGATCAAATGTGACACTCTAAAAAATAAATAAATAAAATGCATGAATTATGTATGCATATTTTGTATGAATGGTCAATAAATATATAATAATTTAAACAATTAAATCATGTCGCAAATGTGCATGTAGTTTGTTACACAGCCAAAAGTGCTTTAAATACTCAACAATTAGGCATAAGCATATTTTCAGTTGGCGCATCCTTGGATGTTGTAGGGATCTTGGCCAATCAGAGGCTGGGCTAAGACGTCGAATGGGCTAGCAGCCTGGCTCAGCCCCAGAAAATGATTGACTGGCTAATGGTGCGAGAGGGCCCTGATTAATGTGGGGCAAGTTGGCAAACCTCCTCTTTACAGGAGGCATGTGACGGGGTGGCAGGCAGGAGCTGGAATGGCTGCCACCGGAGGCTTCTGACATTTCTCCTCTCAGAACAGACAGCCAGTGATGTGCAACCACCACCGGTCTGGAGCCAAAATAGACACCATTCAGCAGGAGAGAGTGCAGGGTGACATGGTTCCGTGAAACATGCATTTTAAAGGGCTTGTTTGTCAGGCATGTGCAACGAGCAAATGCTTAATGTCAGAGTTTAGATTTCTCGTTTACGTCATGCAATAACAATCCATTAGAGCATTGCATGCTACACGCTTCCTAATGACTTGCTGTTGTATATATATGATATGTAATCAGTCTGGTAAGTGTGAATATTGAGCTTGTTTAGCCGACGTTCCTATGCTGTGTGCTGTGTGTGCAGACCCCGGCGTGCTGTGAGGCTCGGGGTTTTGAGGGGCCGTGTCAATTATGCAGCTCCCTCTCGCTCTCCTGTCAGCGCGCCTGTGCTGCAGCCTGCTTCAGCTGCCTTTGATCAGGCCGTCCATATGGGTGAGCAGGCCAGAGCCGAGAGGAGCAGAGCAGGGGCCTCTCCCGCCTGACACAAACACACTCATACGCGAACTGACACTGCTACAGATGCAGTAAATGCCAACCCAATCTCCTTAACAGCCTAACAATGAAGGCAGGCATCAAGAGGGAGGGGGGGAGAGGGGAAAAGTTGTCATTGTGTGTGACAAAGCGAGGGAGGCCCATCAAACAAAACATCCCATCTGGTCACATCGAACTTAGTGGGCAAGCAATAACCTCACAAACCCTGGGCTTTATTGTGGCCTGCGTTCTGTGTATATGATGCCTCGGGAGGCAAAAAGTGCAACTTGTCGCATATTTAGGGGCTGATTGCTTGTCAGGGAATGGCTGTGGGTTTTGGATAATTGATGTGGCGACTTGTAAGGTTGTTGATTATCATTCTTCTAGGGCTGTATATGAGTATTAATTCAGCACTCATTCACCTGAACACAAACTCGGTAAGTAGTAATACTATAGTTACTGACATTAAATTAATATTTTGCATTAACACCAATTAGCAGACCACAGTTCAGATTTGGACACAAGGTTACCCCACCTGAAATGCACATTATTTATAATATTTATTAATGATTAACATTATTATAAAGGTTAAATTTATTATGTTTTATGTGAATAGTGAAAAAAAAAAAAAAATCGTCCTCATTTGTGACCCCGGATTACATGAAGTAAGCTTTCCATTGATATATGGATTGTTATGATTGAACAATATTTGGCCAAGATACAGCTATTTGAAAATTTGGAATCTGAGGGTTAAAAAAAATACAAATTCGGAGAAAATCTTCTTTTAAGTTGTCGAAATTAAGTTATTAATCAAATACTTTTCAAATAATTTACAGTAGAAAAAGTGCAATATATTTTCATGGAACATGATCTTTACTTATTATACTAATGATAAAAAAAAGAAAAAAATAATAATTTTGACTCATACTATGTATTTTTGGCTATTAGTATAAATACACCACAGTGACACCAAACTGGTTTTGTGGTCCAGGGTCACATTTTACAAAAGATTATTGGAACCTTATTGAGATTTACAATGAGAAAAATGTAAATACATTTTTATTAGTCTGAATTAAGGTGGGTTTTTTTTTTTGGTCCCACTTTATATTACGTGACCTTAATAACTAGGTGCATTGCATTTAAATAAATCATTTGGTAGACTGCATTAATTGTGTACATGTGTTTTTTTACATTTGAAAAATACCTGCATGCAATTACATCTGTCTGTAATTATTTTCTTTTATTGCATTTATAAAAACACAGTTGACCTATTTCTTACATCTTAATCTACCCGTATAACCAAAGCTGTCCCTAACCTTAATCGTATCCCACTTTTATAGCAATATAAATTCAATATGAACACAATAAGTACATTGTGCTTGTTTATGTAAATTAATGTCACTTAATATAAACTGGGACCTTTTTTCCATTATTAATATATATTTTTAAAATTCAGTTGATTTTTGTATATTACTATGTAGAAATGAACATTAAGTAAATAATTAACATTGCAACAGTATGTAGAAGATTAATAAGATTAATAAATGTTAATAGTTATCATGCATTACCTATTTCATAAGCCATTTTTATGATATGGAGCCTTAATATAAAATATGAACATGTATTTTCCTGGAATGCATATACAGTAATCATAGACATTTTGACTGCTCAGACAATGCATTTTATTATTATCCAACTTTTTCGGAGTAAAATATAAAGACTGGGCCTCAAAGTCCTCTATGACCATATAATCGATTCAGAAATATTTTTTTTCTTCAATCTTAATAGCAGCGTTTCTGCGACGACAAAGGAACAAAAGGGCCAGAAAACTAGAGAACATCTCACAAAACTAAGGTCAAACATCTTAGGACAGCATTTCCCAGCGTGCTTTTGACTACAAACTAAATGAATCGAATGAACTCTGTCACAGAATCAGTTGAGATGCCACCCAACCATCAGCGAGACACAATAAAAGTCACCCGCTGCTCGCAAAAAGCTTTGTCACCACGATGCAGTGTGATGAAATACTTTTCCATGCGTTAGCTGCTCAATTATGGATTATGAGGCAAATCAATTCAGATAGGTTCCAAACTCTGAACCTTCTGCTCGCTTCCATTACTGTTTGTGAGCAATGAAAAATTCATAAGGTGTGTGTTCATTCCACGTAGAAACTCTCACCCATTGTGAAAACACAACAGGCAAACTACTCAATTTCCAAATGTAAAGATTTCTTGAAGAGCAAGTCTAAATCTGTAGATTAATTCGGTGATGACGCAATTGCCTCTCTAAAGACTAATTTAGGAAATGAAGCTAATTATCTCTCTTGTGCATCTGCAGTAAAATTAGCAGTAGGAGACTTACTGGAATCCCGGGATGGATAGCTTTGTTGCTCTTGGAAACAATTAAACATGAAACATTTTGATAAAACATTATTTTGATAAGATGCTCTCCTAAACATCTTCAATATATGTCTCTTATATTGCATTGGGATTGACAGTGATGTAATTTTAATGCTTGTATCTGCTGGAGTAATAGTTTGGTAACATGGTACTTTTACAGCGTAAATTCCTCACGGGAGGAGCGCTGAATCGATGGCAGCTGTCTGAAGGACAGCATTTTTTCTGTGTCTAGTCTGGTCCAATGAACAAGATTCTGCCACAAAATCTCTCACTTACACAACCGTAAGTGCTGTTTGTTGTCAAAAAATCTTCTCCTCCATGTCTCAGATGAAATATTCAAGACGCCTCCATTTCACTCGCACTGCTAGTACAGCTGTTGTAAATGAACCTGAACACGAGACATTTAAATAAAAAATGTATATTTACTAACATCATGATGTTCAGTTAGACACATAAAAGCCTTTGCTCCTGTGGACCGTCACACATTAACAGTTGTTACACCCTAAACAAATCCACATCTATTGTAGATCGATATAAAATAACACTGCCAAATATCATGTGCCTCTTGCTGGTGTTCTATGTCTTTGAGGAAATAGCTTTTTCCAACCTCGCCTCGTGGTGAATTCAAAACAATCTGTAAGAGTTAACCAGATACAGATTTACAAAAAAAAAAGAAAAAATCAGCAGACCTACCAATACAATTTTAAATCCATAAATCCCACATTTATTCTAGCTCATGCAATTATTTTTCTTCCAAACCTAAACCCAAGCAGAACCACTTTTCCAATTCATTGAAGAAAGAAGAAGCAAACAATGATAAATTAATGACAGAATTTTAGGTTTTGTGTAGGGCCTTGCACAAATTATATTGCGCTTGGATAGAGCATGAACTGTGTAGCTAGCAGAGCATTTCAAGTCAGTCAGTTCTCAAGTTGAACGATACACATTTTGTTTGATGGGAAACAAGTTTGTGGTGCTTTATCATTTCAGCAGTTTATTTGAGCCTTTGTATTACGATTCATTTTGTTTGCACTATTGGAACTCCTTCCAAAAGGATTACAAAGCAGTTCATTTGGTGCAACTTCTGACTATTTACATGCAAATACTTATCACTCTATATCTCCCAATATTGTTTTAGATAGACAATATTAAGTTTCATAATAATAATATATATATTTTTTGTGGGTGGCAAAATATATAATATAATGCAATACAATGATAATTGAGAGATTACTCAAAATTAGTATGTTACAAATTTTTCTAAAAATACATAATCAAGTAAACCATCAAGTAAACCAAGTCCCTTCATCCCAAGTATCCTTTAGAAGTTACCTTAGTAGATCAATTTTCATCTGTTTCGATCGTGTTGATAATTTAGAGGCCTTAGAAAAATAGTGTACTGATATACAAACTAGTAGGTGTTATTGGGTTGTAAAGAGTATTAATTTTCTTGCAAGTTTCACCAAAACAGATTTTTTTTTATTTAAAAACATTGAGTATCTAGTGTCTAATTGCTTGAAAGACTTAAATGATCCTCACACAAAACTATTAAATAACTGCACAACTTTTACATTTATACATTTGTCAGTAATGTTTATCTAAAGCAACTTCAATCAGCTTGCATTCTAAGTATATCTTATCAAGTGGATGCATTTAAAAGGGAATCAAGAACTTTGTGTTTTATAAATGTTTTATTTATAAGACACACTTTTTGCTCATTTCCAAGCAATTATAATATAGGGAGTGAAAGCTTTTAAGCTTTAAAAAGAAAACTTTTTCGCTATATTTCTTAAATAGAACTCATTGCAAGCAATCTTTTTCTTCAGTAGTTTGTTAACGGCTGTGACAGATTCATTGAGTAACAGACATACATGTTCAATTTATAAGTAGCACTTTTGAGATATTTTTATGGTACTTTTTAGTTATTTTGTCATTTTTCATACACTGCATTACACTAAAAAGGATGGCCAGGATTCATCTTCTGTGTTCCACGGTAGAAAGAAAAAGCAATATAGGTTTGGAACGACACAAGGGTGAGTAAATGGTGAGAGGTTTTTCATTTTTGGGTGAACTACTCCTTTAATATTTAACCACACTCCTGAAACATGAGAGGACAGAGAAAGTTGCCTGATACAAAATGCCTTTTACTTTCATCTAAAGTACATTTTTATTAAAAAAATTGTTTCAAACACATGAAACGGAACAAAATGTGATATTTGACGTTTGGGAAAAATGGTGCCATTATCATTAAAGTGAAAGTGCTGTGGGTAGAGACACCACAATGAGAGGCGCTGTAACTGTGAGCTTCAGACAAACAGACGAATCTGCCATAGTCACACAGAGTTCATTCTGACATCAGGGAAATATGGAAATCTGAAAAGGCAAAAGCAAAAAAAAAAAAAAAAAAAACTGCATCTGATGGAAAACTATCTGAAAGAGTCAGAAATGTCAAAATCCACTAAAACCAGCAAGTCTTGTGACGGTCTCAGATACCTCCAGCTCGAAGCGAGAGAGCAAGAAATAAAGGGAAAGAGAGCGAAAAGAGAGGCCTGTGTGTTTGCTAAAAAGCAAAGGCGTTTACAGCTTTTCTCCGTCAAGAGATGCGCGAGTCAGGGTTTAGAGGATCAGAGATCTCTGGATAATGAACGCGGGAGTCTCTCGCAGGCACCATTGTTCTAGCAGAGTGAACAAGTTCCTTGCATCAACCATCACTTGTACTAATTGAAACAATTTTCGCTGGCAGTACCTCTTCTCTTCACCCCTTCCTTTCCATCTACCCGACAGACAAATGTGACAGTGTGTATGCTGGGGGGCTGAATATGACTCCTAGACTGATCTTTACCAAAGGTTTTGGCTGGTTAGCATGGTGTAGTTAACCACTGTTGGTAGCTGTTGTAACTACACCATTAAGAGGTCAAAAATGTATCTGATGGTAACTTAACATGACGTCGCTCTCAGAGTGAATGAAAAACAATGGTTTTCATGCTACTTACCCTTAATAATGATTTTGTCTGTGTAGACAGAATATGATGTTCTTTCATGTATTGTAATAACTAACACTGATATCCATATATTATTACAATAGGAAGATAAATAATTAACAATAATGTTGTTTTTTTTTTTTGTCATAATACTGCAGGCATAACCTGTTTCTGTTTCATAATTTAAATACATTATGTAGACTTTTTACATTATTACATTACATGCATGTATGCCACCTTAAGAAGTGTAAATAAGCCTAAATAAACGTAAATGTCATGATACAGCTTCTGTGCACCTTTGCAGCATAAACATGGCTTTTGTTGATGCTGATAAAATGTTTATAGCAACAGTGTATATCTTTCTGTTTGATAACTGGTTATATTTGACAAAAAGACAACATGTGTGTATATATATATATATAAATATATATATTTATATTTATATTAGGGGTGTAGCCATTTATAAAAATCATTGTTCAGTTCAATACGACACAGTGGTGTCACGGTTCGGTATGTTTTTAATACAGCAAAATTTGTATAGAAAAAAAAAATAGAATTTCTTAGATATTTTTTAATGAAACTCCATTTCAATCATTTTTTTATGTTTTATTTTTGTTTGTTTTTTTTTACTTTTTTCTTAAAACCCACATTAAAATCCGGCTATAAATGTACCGATCGATTGTTTTGCCCTCTTCGAATCTGTTCGAAATACTTACTTGAATGCCATGGGGATAGTTTGTAATGTGCGTGTTTTTTTAGTTTTTGTTTATTTGGGTATGGGAAGGCCAGTCAGCACATAGCCTGCCCCGACGTTTGGGCATAGCACTGAAAACATTATATTTTACACACTTTATTCTCTCTTTTTTTTGGTTCCAAATATAAAAGTATTAGTTTTAATCGTTCGGTTTGTAATGCGCACCGAACGGTTCAATACATATATATATATATATATATATATACATAAATATATGTATATAGCCACTTAATTGAAAAGATAATTTCTGACCCTGCTATGAATGCTCAACTAAACACTGCATGTTACAGTTAAGCAGTACAAGCACACTGTTCATGTACAGTGAATGCAAGGAGGAGTAAATAAGGTGAGAAGATAATCCAAGAAAAATGCAATCCAAACATAAGACAGAAGCAAAGATAATAAACAACAAGTAACTGAACGCACACAATATATATACCCTGGAATAACAGAATCATGCGTTGTAGACTTCCTTGACATTTACCATAAAGCAGCCAACTGTTTCTTTTCATGCCCCTGTTAGTGTTTTTGGATTAGGATTCTTTGAGAAAGTAAGGGCAGGAGAGAAAGAGAGAGAGATCAGTGCTAACCTTGAAAGATTGAAAGATTCCCTCTGCCACTATGATGTTCTATATAAAAAAGCAAGTTTAAATAAAGAGTTGTGTGTGCTCTACTGTCCCATACCATTTAAGTCAAAAGCTGCTGATTTGATATACAGAACAATGATGTCAGCGTATCTCTACCTCTACCCCATGGGCAACAGCCTTATGAGGAAAGTCTTACAATGAAAGTTGAAGCAAGAAGGCTGCGGACTCTGGTTTGCCATTGACATAACATGAAGAACTGTAGATCCACAGCATTGCCCACTATTGTCTGTTTAGCCCAAACACCAGCGTTCCATCTACAGAGAGGATCACAAAGAGGCGGGAACAACACAACTGTCAGGCTTAGGCGACAAAGCCTTTTACCGTTGTGCCTTTTCCTTAAAAAACAGACTTTAGGAGGTAAGAAACGAGGAAAGCGAAAGAAAAGAAATGAGTGCAAGAGAGGTGAAAACAGAGAGGCAGAAGCTCACACACGGACAGCTTACAGGGGATACAAACCCAAAGATTATGTTAATCTTCCCCCCTTTGTCCCTCGCGAAATGTTTTCATACTACGCCTTTTATCTGTGGAGGAAGGGATGTGAACCTCTTCAGTGGGTGACAGTGGGCACTTTCTGTGTGGTTTGTGGGTAATTAGCACCAGTAGCAGACCCTTTCTTTTGCTCTGCTCAAGCTTATGGTCTTCTTAGGGCCAGCAACAGAGGATTTAGCCCCTCAACCCTTCAGTGGGAGTTTGGGTAGCGATTCCCAGCCTGGGTCCAGTCACACCAACCATCTGTTAGCACTAGCAGGATCAAAACCCTTCAAAGCTCTCGCCAGTTCTGACAATGAAATGGACAGCTTAAGTTTAAACAGGTGACTGGATTCATTAGGCAAAATTAGGAGTTGACACTCCCGCTGAAATTTTACTTGGGATTTGTGCACAGTACAGTGGGTAGGGAAAGTATTCAGACCCCCTTACATTTTTTTTTCACCCCTTGTTATATTGCAGCCATTTGCTAAAATCATGTAAGTTATTTTTTTTCCTCATTAATGTACACACAGCACCCCATATTGATAGACAAACACAGAATTGTTGACATTTTTGCAGATTTAAAAAGAAAAACGGAAATATCACATGGTCCTAAGTATTCAGAACCTTTGCTCAGTATTTAGTAGAAGAACCCTTTTGATCTAATACAGCCATGAGTTTTTTTGGGGAAAGATGCAACAAGTTTTTCACACATGTATTCGGGGATCCTCGCCATTCCCCCTTGCAGATCCTCTCCAGTTCTGTCAGCTTGGATGGTAAACTTTGGTTGACAGCCATTTTTAGGTCTCTCCAGAGATGCTCAATTGGGTTTAAGTCAGGGCTCTGGCTGGGCCGTTTAAGAACAGTCACGGAATTGTTGTGATGCCAATCCTTCATTATTCTAGCTGTGTGCTTAGGGTCATTGTCTTGTTGGAAGGTAAACCTTCAACCAAGTCTGAGGTCCTGAGCACTATGGAGAAGGTATCCAGGATATATCCCCACAGCATGACGCTGCCACCACCATGCTTCACTGTTGGGACTGTATTGGACAGGTGATGAGCAGTGCCTGGTTTTCTCCACACATGCCACTCTCTCACCAAGGCTCTTCTCCCCCACCGATAGCTCAGTTTGGCCGGATGACCAGCTCTAGGAAGGGTTCTGGTCATCCCAAATGTCTTTCATTTAAGGATTATGGAGGCCACTTTGCTCCTGGGAACCTTAAGTGCAGCAGAAATATTTTTGTAACCTTGGCCAGATCTGTGCCTTGCTACAATTCTGTCTCTTCAGGCAGTTCCTTTGACCTCATGATTCTCATTTGCTCTGACATGCATTATGAGCTGTAAGGTCTTATACAGACAGGTGTGTGACTTTCCCAATCAAGTCCAATCAGTAAAACACAGCTGCACTCAAATAAAGGTGTAGAACCATCTCAAGGATAATCAGAAGAAATGGACAGCACCTAAGTTAAATACATGAGCATCACAACAAATGGTCTGAATACTTAGAACCATGTGATATTTCAGTTTTTCTTTTTTAATAAATCCGAAAAAATGTCAACAATTCTGTGTTTTTCTGTCAATATGGGATGCTGTGTGTACATTAATGAGGGAAAAAAGGAACTTAAATGATTTTAGCAAATGGCTGCAATATAACAAAGAATTAATCTTAATACTTTCCATACCCATTGTATGTGGACGTTGCGGCTTAGTTATAAAATTATGGATTTGTGTTGATAAATCTTGCTATGCTAGGTTCTGATCAATGAGAAATATGCTACAAAATCTCTTACGGCAAGCTGAGTTTGTTAATTTTGCATGCCTGTAAATGTGACGGGTGCTCTGACCCCAATAATTTTTCCCAGGGTGAGGCTCTCGAGGAGAAACTGACCACCACCGCTGCTCACAGACTAGCTAAATGCCAGCAATAGCGGCAATCCCACATCAGACACACACCCCCTCAGCTTACACCCATCACGGTATCCAGGGCCTTTCAGCCAGAGGTCAGAGGTACTCCTCAGATAAAGGGGCATACAAGAAGATCACTAGGGCCTAAACCTCTGACTCAAATCAGAGGCAAAGAAAAGAGTGAAAATGATACATTTCTCTGGCACAATGTGAGCTCTAAAGGTTCTTCTTCAGGAGTTCATATTGTCTACTTCTGCCTCTTTTGATGTTTTCTCTTTGGCTTAATGTTATTTCAACGATGGCTCTTCTCTTCTCTGCTCTCCAAAGGCTGAAGCCCATTTTTTGGGCCTGAGCTGTTTCTGATTGTCTCTGTCACGGGTGCTTTGTCTTACACAGGGCTTCCAGCAGCAGTTAAAGCAGAGGGTGGGGGCTGCATCAAAGCCAGAGTGAGATGGACTCAACACCAGTGGATTAAGTTCTTCTGCATGATAAAGTAGCTACCTAGGGGTGGTATTAATATGTGAAAGAATGTTATTGAGAGGGAATAAAGTGTTAAAAAAGCCCTGTCATTCTCTTCGTAATGTCTTAATCCCGCAGCCAACACAGAGGCCATGGGCCGGAGTTTGCGCTAATCACAGCAATGCCCATCTGTATTCCCTGTCCTTTAAGCTATTTAAACTCTGCCTGGATTCAATTATGAGCCCTGAGAGAGCAAGATGGCATATTAAGTTATGTGAAAAGGGATTCGTTGGGAACGCAAAGAAATCCCCGCTTTAAAGCGCAGAGGCATCAGCGCCACTAATTTAAGTTGAGCTAAACTGATTGAACAATCTGTGACGCTGAAAAATCAAAGATAGGGGGTAGTCTCACTGACAAAGCATCATCTAAACTGCTAATCATACAAGATTTGGGGGATCAATGCTTCTCAATTGTATCTTTACACATCCCATTGTGTCATTCAGGGATAGACTATTTTCACTTTGACTTGTTTCGTTCACATATTATTGGACACCAACACGTTTGACATACTGCCACAGTTACACATAAGGTTACTTTAAGAGGTGAGCTATAATATAATCCATCAGTCTTCTTCACATGTACTAGAACATTTGCATGGTAAATGCATTAAATGGGCGGATTGCTTGCAAATGTTTATTAATTAGTCACTTTCTCATTCTAGAATAAGCAGAGAGAGACCCGCGGGCATTTTTTCCTCATTGCTGTCTTGCATGTTGTTCTACACTGTGATCAGTGGTTGAATCTCGAAAGGGTGAAGCACAAATGTCCATGGAGTGTAATGTAATTGAGATGTAAGACGTTTTTTCTGGTCATTGGACAAGACACTCATCTTCACTTCATACCACCTCCTGTATTGAAGCTGAGAGCGCTTCCATGAATCAGGCCTCAAATCAGTGAACAGCTGGAGGAAACAGGCACATTATAGCCGAATCACACACCTCCTCGTAGCACTGCTTATTTCAAATGTTCAGAAAGGTTTGGTGCTCTGGGGGCTACATTTGCAAGATTCTCCCTAATTGATCAAATTCCTCGCCTGTTGGCAACTATTTTTTATCAGAGCGTTCACGGAAATCAAGAAGCAATTTCACATTTGGCAAAGCGCATGAATGCCATTTCTTTCTGTGCTGTTTCTGTTCCATATGTGGACTAAATGACCGCTCATACTGTCAGCACATGGTCAGATGAAGATGCAGTGGTGTCAAGTCCTTAGAATGCATCTATATCACATTTACTTGCTGTAAAACGAGCATTTAGTCCTAAGAGGATGCAAAGTACACTTGAAGTGACATGTAAATTGGCACATTTGTGCAGCAGCTTGGATCACTGCTGACCTTCACAGGCCTTTATGGCTCTGTAATGGCAAATGTGCAATGTGTTGAGAATAGGTAATGAGAATTTTGAGCCAGTTAGCCACAGCCTGAAATTGTGCTGCAAGGATAACACAATACAGAGCTCTCTGCTTTATTTGCTGGCTATGGCATATAATATGTGAATGTGATTTTTAATTTTTTTTAAAGGTGTACCCACCAGTTTTTCTTAATAGGATAACAATACAGGGCTATATGCTTTATTTATTAGGTATGGCAAATAATATGTGAATGTAATTTTATTGATTTTTTTTTTTTTTAAGGTGTAACCACTAATGTTTCTCAATAAAATGTAAACATTTTAAAAAATTGTGTACACAAGTAAAATATAGTTTGTTTGTTTTTTAATTACATATATAATATTAATAATAATAACCATAAAATGAATCAATAATAAAATAAAATAGAGCTTAATTGAAATAAAAATGTATTGATTAATTATTAATAACATATAATAATGATAATAATGGCAAAATGGCAAAATAAGTAATGACTATGTAACTAATTATAATTATAAATATGAAATTGATATCACAAAGCAAAAAAAAAAAAAGTATCCGGTGGAGTATTAAAGAATTAAGCAATATTGTAAATAACGGTACAATAATAATTAATAAATAAATAATAACCATGTAAAGTCTATATGAAATGCAAAAGGGTAATTTAATATGTATATAAGTGTTTTTTAATATATATATATATATATATATACACTAAAACAATAGATAGACACATATCAGCAGTCTATTTATAGTTGTTTTATTTTGCAAAGAGCATGAGGGCAGACATGAGCATATTTCCAACCAAATAACATACAGTATTGCTTTATCTTGTTAACACTTTTGCTTGTGGAATAAATTAATAAAACTAGAATGACACTAGAAATCAAGTCTTCAACAACCTGTGCTGGTGCTCAACCAAGGTCACCAAGGTCATCAGGTAGCCCTTAAGCTATAAAAAATGGATAGTAAAAATGGAAATTTTCCTCTTTTTTTACGTTGATGCACATTTGCACCACATAGCTTGCAAAAACACCTTTAGCCCAGAGGTGCAGCATACCTCTGTGACCTTAGTGACATGCAATGGCAGAAAAGCGTGTTTTCCTCTCCTCAGGCGCGGTCGCAGGAAAACACTTCCCCTCCTAAACAGGCTGGGCTTAGCAGTCATGGCAGAGCACACATCCACCAGGGAGCACACTGCAGCTGACACGCTGTATGAGGGCATTAACCTGGAGACAGGATGAGCGAGAGAACAGTGACGGTGAATGCATTCAGATTAAAGAAAGGAGGACGCCATTGTCACTGTGTGTTTGTGACTGCAGCGAGCAGAGCAATCACATGACCTTGCTGGCATAGAAAGGTTTAGGCTACAGAGCCACAAAGTAAATGAGAATGATGCTATGAGTAAATCTGTCTACAGCAGGGCTTCTCAATCCTGGTCCTGGAGGTCCACTGTCCTGCAAATTTTAGCTCCAACCCTAATCAAACGCATCCGGAACCAGCTAATTAAGATGTTCAGGATTACTTGTAAGCTACAGGCAGGTGAGATTAATCAAGGTTGGAGCAAAACTTTGCTGGACAGTGGACCTCCAGGACCAGGATTGAGAAGACCTGGTCTACAGTAAAACCCAAGACAAGTTCAATTAAAGGGATAGTTCTCCCCCAAAATTATTATTATTGTCATTTTGTCTCCTTAATGCGCCTTATTATTTACCAAAAAAAATTACATATGTCCTAGATCTCGTTGGCACATATGCGAGAGACAAATATTAATGTCTAATTCAAGAATAAATCATTCGTTTGTGTTGATTCTTGATAAAGAATATTTTATATATATTGTTATTTTTATTAAAGTAATCATGTAAAACCCAGTAGTTATGAATATTTTAATTGAATTTAATAAAATGATCTGTGTATGCATGTTTGTGCATGCTGTTTTGCATAAATGTGTACATAAATATAAAACACGTCCTGCTGAATATTGCCTGGGGATCAATAAAGTATAGCCTAGAGTATGTGTTTTTCTTAAACTGTACACCACAACCAAGGAATAAAACCTTATGTTTCCCCAGTTTAGAAACACATCTGAAAAGCTCCACTGGAGTGATTAGATCCTGTTCATCTCATGGCCTGTGTAATGACAGGCCCCATGAGTATAACGGTCGGATTGCACTTATTCTAATGCTCATTCTACCCTGGACACGCCATTGCCTTCCATTACAGCTGTGTGTGGCCAGGGGCATCTCTTTACAACACTTGGCGAAATATGGATTGCTCATTACCCCCAAGTATAGAACAAAGCGCGAATGTGGGCCCTGTCACATTCAGGAGAAGAAAAACAGTTATGTGCTTCTCACACAGGAACACTGTGAGTGCTTCTTTAAGAAGAGCCTCATAATGTGATAGGAAATAATAGTATCAGGCAGAGGGAGATAGAAGAATGGGGGATAGAGGTTGAAAGAGTGGAAGAAATGACCTCAGGACAATCTGGATAAAGAAGGAAATGCACATTCCTAACTGACCACTCATTCTCCATCAGAGTCATATTTTTTCCACTTCATGCTTGGATTCCCCATCAAGCACTCTCTCTCTCTGTAAACAAAACACACATTTGCACAGAAAATTACAAATGCAACGAGAAGGCGGCTTTACACTTAATGCTTCGGACACTGGAGCTCCTCCAAATTGTAGAAAAGCAAGCTCCCTTATACAGTACGTGCTTACAAAAAGAATGAACTTCAGCATGGGTAAGCGTTTTCATTTGAGGGGAAGGCAGAGTCCAGATCAGTCTTGACATTTTCAGCATCATACATTTGTAGGACAGCAATACTGCAGACAGATGTGGATATGCTCAGAGACAAGGACTAAAGAGCATTAAACTAATCCAGTTTGGGACTTTTCCCAGGGGTGTCACAAGCGCCATTCTGGAATCAAACGTTTATAGCTTCTTCGAAATTTGAAGTTTATAGGGTTTAATGTAACCTCCTTACGGAGGAGAAAGAAACTCGTCTGGAACACATGGAGCTACAATAGCAGCAAATCACACCTGACACATATATCTCTTGCATCCTTTTATAAAAGGCTTAATAAGTGCTTTTCACCCTCCTGCTTATGCATACAGAAGAACGAGAGATTGCATGCTCCTTTTGGGCGCCATATAATGGCTGTAAAACACTGGTAAACATTCAGAAAAGATGCATCTAATGCATTTGTAAAATAATATTGCATGTCTTGCATGTGTTTAGATCTACAGTTTGCATACCAAAATTTAAATTCTTCGGGTAGATCCAACTGTGTTAGAGATGCTCAGACCTTCATGAAATCTCTGGACTGGTCAGCCGGGTGAATGAAGAAAAGGTCACTTATCTTATTAATGTTACTTCAGTTAAAAGTAATTGCAAAGATCCCACACCTAAAACAATCCCTCTGTTTCTTCTCAATAAAGATACTTGCAGTGAAAGTTCACTCTCATTATCTTACACAGGAAAGCAAACTGTGTGACAGGACTGGCCATAATTATTACATACTGACATATGCTAATAAGATGCTGAAACCAAAGTAACACTTCATCTGGAATAGTTAAATTACATATCATCAAACTCACAAAATCACAGTGAGCACACAGGAGAACAGGGAACAGCGAAAAAACACAACTCAAATTATTAATAAGGTCACCTCACTATCTACTGTACGACAGCATGAACCTGATGGTATGGAATATAAAAGTAGTCTTCCGAACATCATACCATCTTTGAAAGAACTTTGGACTGTTGCAGTGCAATGGCTGATGGCTAATATTTGCAGGAGTCACATGACAAAAAAACACCCTTTACCCAATACACCACATGCATTAAGATCTGGCCCATCATCAGCTCATTACAGTGATGCTCGTCATACGAAACTGTTAAACTGAAGCATATTTCCATATATGCTCGTACAAACGGATGGACCTTGCAGCACTTTGTGCTCCTCACAATCCTAGCCTGGCCTGGTCATCTCCGCATGCCATCCATGCTTATAACCCATTTGCGAATGCTAATATCAGCCAGGGGACAAAAGCGGGGGGAGCATGTGTGCGAGTCGTTAGTGAAAGCAGCAGATCTGTCCACATCGTTAATGATCAGGCTAATTGAATCCCTCTAATTATCCGTGCCCACGCCTGGTGGATCAGCTCGTTGCTTTTACATACATGACAAGAGAGGAAAAAGGACTGAGCTAGTGCTTTCAAACCATGAGACGTCTTGAAGTGCAAAAACATAATTTCCCACCCTGCAACCCCCACTCCCTTCTTCGGCCCCCACGGGCTCCTCCACCGCTGTTTACGGTGGCCGATATAGGTTAAAGCAAACTCTCATGCTCTGTGAGTGGGAGCAGGCCGTGTAATTTAAATTCTGATGACATTTACTGTCAGGCAGTATTAGTGCACTGGCATCCTCTTCTGCCTGGGCATGAATCTTACTCAGCACCAGCAGGCCGCAGGGGCAGAAGAAAGACTCTCTCTCTCTCTCTCTCTCTCTCTCTTTTCTTTTCTCTTTCTCTCTCTCTTTCTCTACTGTAATTGTCCCAAGGACCCCCGTCAAGGAATTCTAGCCTTTTTGCCCTCCCCCTCCCACATCTAATAGGCCCCGAATTGGAGAGCTGTCCTGTTTATTGCCTGGTGGAATGTCACATATACGGGTCGTGCTCTGTGATTGGGCAGACACCTTCAAACTGCATTCTGGAAGATGTTGTTTACTCTTATGCACTCTATACCAATGTAACATCGCTCAACAAACACTTTGAATGGTTTGTGAACACGTTTGAAACGTCTCATAGCAGACGTCACCAACTAAATTTAGAGGCTAAACAAAATGCTCTGTATGTGTGCATCTCTAATTGTGTGAGTGCCTCTGCTGTGTGTGCAAGGATGTTTGCAGTTTTATCTCTTGAGCTAAATACATTAGACAAGGTCTGAGCTTCCAGCAATGATGCGACCTTGAGTGAGTAATGCGAAAGCAATAATCAGACAGGGCCACAGGCCTATGACCTCAGGATTAATGGGGACCCTTTTAAAATGTAAAAGAGAGAAATGACTTCACTGCATATGCTAGAGATTGGCACATTAGGGGGCTGTAGTGGAATGTGTGATTGTTTACAATCTGAGCATAATTGAATCCTTTACAATTTGCTTTAATTCATACATAGTGTGTAATTACAGATCATACTACCAAACCCTAATACTTTTTGCACATTGGCAACTGTTATACAAATGTAATAAACATGTAATAAACATATTTAATTGTCACATTTCATACTGGGCAGGCCAAAACACACTCGGATGAAAAGTGTGCTCTTTTAAATTAATACGTGAGATGAAAGTCTTTCATTTGTCTCATCTCTCAGGTTTGTCAGCAGAATCGGGCGGTAAATGGGGATTTAAGCAGAGTATAACGGAGCCTTTAACTGACAGCTCTGGAGCACTGACAGGTCCTTGGGAAATTAACAAAGACTGCATGGAGCACATGTCATATATCATAGACTCACCACGTACCCTCAACACTACCTGCAAGCTATGATTCTGTACTTTTCTCTCCCTCCACACTCAATAAAAGCATGTGGGGGTGGAGGATGTGTTGTGAGCTGCAAGCCTAACAGCACAACATTTAGCCTGTTTTTCGTTGTCATGTTAAAATATATACACGCAAGTGCAATCTACATTAAGGAATTTAAGTCCTATTTCCATATTCCCAGACCAACTACCCAACAGCACTCTGTGTACACAGGGCAGAAGGAGCTGTGTGGTTCTGATGACACATCTACAAACTAAACCATCTGCTATACACACAGCTGCTGCCAATTTTAGGAATTGTGGGATAAATAAATATGCAGAGAGTAAAACAAAACAAAAACAGACAAGCAGCTAAACACCAATTCATTAACACATATCTATGACGTCTAATGGTGCATATTAAAACGGTTGTGCTGGACACTTTAGGACTGTAACATGTGCAGATCAGTTCAATATGGACTTTCACTGGAGAGTCACAGAGAGAGAATACAAAGCAGTTATGGATCTGTACCAAAACAGACTCAGTGATCATAGCCTAGCCACAGAGCAAGGCACGCACAGACAAACATGGAAGGAAAATCTATACATTTATTTATAATGTTTTATTTTATTTCTTTTACTTAATAATTGTATTAAATAACATTATACATATATATATACACATGTGGGGGTGGAGGATATATATATATATATTTATGTATTACATAAATTACATACATTTAGATATGTATTCTTGTGTGAGTATATATGTCTATTTATTTATTTGCAGCTTACTTTGCAATACAACTGATTTAACTTTTTGTTAAATATGTTTTTCATAAATTCACAGCTTTAAACTTTTTTTTTATTTGTTCTTTCCTCATTTTATTAATTCTAAGTACAAATACTTTCTCATTTACTCCCACTAACTGATCCAGATTGCTCTTAGATTGGTTTCGTTTTGGTTTGTAAGGAGCACAAACAGATTAGAGCAAACTAAGCTTGTGATCTGTTTTTAAAAGGTGGCCAGTGCTCAATAGATCTGAGGTTTTTACGGAGAACTCTGAGAAAGTCCCCAAACAATGAAATGCAATTGGAGGCTAAATCAAGCTTCAATCCATAGTTTAAACAACAAAATTTCTAGGCATAATGTTTATCACTGTATTATATTATATTACTGTAAATTCTATTAAAAAAAAAAAAAAACATGAAATAACATAACTGTCAAATGAATTACAAGGAACACATTGCCGAAACGTAAAATTTCTAAAACTGTCATGCTGAACAAACGGTTACATTTATCAAGGCTCAAAAGAGAAGCAGAACTCTTATTATATCTCCCTCTCCCCTTCTTCCTTTTCTTATTCACACTGCTCACACTGAATGGAAGGAGAAACTATTTTTTCTCTTAATTAAAAGTTGGTGAGGACATCATGATGAGCACATGACAGAAAGCCATTATTTCCTGAATTTTAATCTGGTCATGGTCATTCAGGGAAAGTAGACCCATGCTGACTTCCTCTTTAAGTGTCGCCGCTGCTGACCAGTATGATGATTTCTCCTCTCCCAGGGTGGTTCTCAAGTAGAAGTGAAGAAAATTGGCAGAACTTAAATTGGTGGCATTTTGTGGTCTTTAAAAGAAGGGGGTCTCATTAAAACTAGCCAAGAAAGGCCTTCAAGTTTTTGCTGTCATTAGCTGGGTAACTGTGAATAAGAGGAACTACAATTATGGATGCGGGTAAATCTTGTTGTCAATTTGTGGCTGATGATGTAACACCTTTGGCTCTGGCCCCTGAGCTAAATCTGCCCTTGCCGGGCCTTCCACACTCTAATGACTGGCATCTCACATATGAATAACACATCCTTTAAAGGCTACATAAAAGAATGTTGTATAATTACAGAAATGCTTTAAATAATTTGTCATTTCATATATTTCAGTAGCTTCAAATAACAATACGGGTTGTTTAAGTTGTCTCATTAGATCTACAAATGACTACAAACAATATAATCTATCATATTATGCTGCAAATACAAAAATGCCTGTTCAAGTTTATGACCGTAAATGATTATGAAAAAGGTAGTTGGATGGATAATTTACTTAAAAATATTTCAATCATCAATTTTTGTTTTTCACTGAACCTTTCAGTCACTGAAAGCACGCTGCCTGACCGTAATTTCACATTTCTGAACTACACATTTGAATAAATTTACTGGCAAACAAAATAAACTGATTTTTTTTTTTCTTTTAGTTTGGGCATTTATCAATTTCAATGAAATTGAAAAAAAAATTGTTTTGAGATTTTATTGTCACCATTGTACCATAGTTCGGTGATGTGGAGATTGTATTCTGATTTAATTGGGCTGTATTATGTGCTTTGTGGCTGGTGTGAGAAGTAATTTTCACACATCGAAAGGTCAACCAGCACGTTTTGAAAAACAGTCTGTCAAACTTAGACTATTAATATATATCGGACACCCAGCTTACCTATGGTAGACACATACTCACATTAACATACCTCACATATAGAAGTAATATAATGAGCCACTTATAAAACTATAACTCCTCCTATAAAAGTTGATAGGCCTAGAGATAGAATTAATGGAAAGCGAATAAGTCTTTTGTCTGGATTCCCCCCCAAGTGACCGGGTGATTAGTGTGACTCACTTTTATCCTGGTAGGTCTGTCCACAGCTTTCTGAGTCAATAGAGAGATATCAATGGCTCTGGAGGGAGGAGGCCACACTTCAAGGGGACGTAATACCCATACAAACAGTCGCTGGAGAGAATGCCATGGGCCGCTCCTCAAACACATTCAAGAGGACGAGATGCTTTCAATGAAGAGACAATTGACTTAGTTAACACTGCCCAAGAACTGCGCTCTGACTGGTCTACTTCCTCTAATCGGCAGAGCTGTTGCTCGCCTTTATTCCACTTTTGCAAAGTCTACAAAAAAATTATTTTACCATTTAATTAATTTAGAGATATGGCACCAGGTTATTGCAATATAAGAGCGAAAAATGTGATAATGTTTTAAAGACATAACACTTACAAGCATATTTCTTATACGGATTTGATTGTGTGTGGGTTTTTTTTTTTTTCATCTGAAGAAACAAAGTATTTGATTTATTTTATCCATTTTCAAAGAGGTATTAAACACAAGCACTCGTGACCAATCAGAATTTCATTTCACAGTGTGTGTGCACTAAGAAGGATTAAACATTTGGGGAAATGACTAAAGTACTGTAGCTGATTCACCATTCAATTTGGACTTTAGAAAATAAAGAAGAAGAAAAAATGAAAGAGAACTAGAAAGCGGGGAGGTTGGCGTAGCAAAAGCCATGGCCGGGGGTTTAAGAAATTAGCAATGCTCAACTGGAACGGAAGTACCGCAACAGGACCTCCACACCAAAGGTCCTCTAATCATATGTAACATCTACCATTGGAACGTAGTGGAAGGAGTTTACAATAAGCTTAACCCCAACTTTTATTTTACGCCCAGCAGGCTCTTCCCTCCATGTTGTGCACTTTGAACACTATTTTGTTATTCTGATTTCACTCAGGCTCCTAATCCACATATCCCCGTTTCCCAATAAAACGCTGCCAGTCTCAAAGCTTTCAAATTTCACTCTCAACCTCCTTAAAGAACTCTCCCGTCCTCCAAACAAATGAGCTCATAGAGGAATGAAAGTTAGCATTTAATTATTTTACCAGCAGGTCTTGGCCTAATTCTCTTTAACGGCAAAACTAGCCATGAACCATTCACATTGTGGGAAGATGTAAATAAACTCCATTTCATCCTCCATCTGCAATAACACCTCATATAGTAGAGGAGATACTGGTTTAATTTGGTAGACACCATACTTACCATATAGCGAACCAGTTTTGGGCCTAGCAGTTTGGCTGGTGCAGACGTGGGAAGGGACTGTGGGGGCCTGGCCTTGAATTAGTTTGGCTCTGTACATAATTCTCCCTCAATGGGCTCCTCCATTCCACAGAAAGGGCTTGAAAAGGAGACACAGAGTTCGATTGCTCAATATTCATCTACATTTTTCCCCTGGATGGGCACAATATGGCGGGCTTAATTAACTTTTCTCAAAGGTGAAGCAGTGCGCACCATCTGCTGTGAGACAATCACGTTTCTATGCCTCTGCCAATAATCCCGTTACCCCTTTTAAGAACAGGGGAGCGGGGGAAAAGTGAAAGAGAGAGTGCGAGAGAGAGATAAACTCGGAAAACAAAACAGTGGGATCCTGAAAATCATGGAGTCATGTGAGACATTTAGCATCCTCTCTGCACGAGGAACACCACTTTCTCCTGAACTCTGTCTACCTTTTTTCTTTTTTACCAAAATCCTGCCTTAGGTCCTTGAGCACTGAAACTGCTGAATGGTAATTACTGTAAGATGCTCTTTTGCCTGCAAAACTTATTTAATTCAGTGTGTGTCTCTGTTAGCCCAGCTCGAGAGTTCAGTTGCATGTGTAGAACTTTCAGAGATGTGGTTAGAGCCTTATTTTAAGATACTTGATACCTAATATTATTATCTTCAAGAAAGCTGAAATATTTTTTTATATAATTTCAAAATAAATCTCAAGGACCACACAACGCAATCAAGGGCCAAGTGAACTTGCCCCAAAGCGGGGTCATTATTTGATCTTTGTGGATCTTAATCTGATTAAGTCATTGTGGAGGTAAACTTCAGACCCAATCTTGTTAGCAGCTGGCCAGATGGATTACGAAGGCCAGTGAGCTGGAAAATGAACTGAGCAGTTCAGCTTTGGACTTGCTCTCTTTCAACATCTTCTTGGCCTCTTCTTCAGCGCCTTCTGCTCTCCTTTCTGCTGGCCCTTCAAACGAGATATTATCCCCAGCTTCTGCACTTGCATGAGCCCATGACGCTTTTCTTCTCCTCCATCTATGATGTCTTAGTTAAGCACAGACAATGACAAAAGAGCCCAGCCATTTCTCAAAGGTCTGAATTCCAAGACGTTTTTGGCACAATTTGACCGAAACTTGCACCGGTTAACCCTTTAGGCTGGTGGAAGTATGCGGCGAGAATTTGCTCCCCGTTTGCAAATGGACAGCGTTTTCTCTCTTTCTCTCTTTCTTTTTATTCCTTAAATTATGCAAATGCTTAAGATGTGTGGTCTGGCCGAAGACACTCGCAGTTTTGCTTGTGGTCTTCTTGTGGCATTGAGTGCTTTTACAGTGAATGCACACCACAGTCTAAAACACAAAAAGTGCCCTTTAAGGCTGAAAAGAGTTCAAAGCATTCAAAAGACAAAGAGGACTAAGCTGGGATTTTTTATGTACACTGAAAAGAAGAATGAGATATAAGTTCTTTATTGCTGCCCCGTTATGACACTGGCTCCCGAATCAAAGCATTATGCTCGGACATAAAGGCTCCTGAAATTTTCTCTTGCGCACCATATGCAAAGAAGAAACAGCGAACGATTTAGACAGGCTGCCATTTTGTTACACGAACTTCTGAATGCTCTTTTTGACACTCGATTGAGGGAACAAGGAATTCAAAAGAGGTTATATTCGATCAGGTTTTCTGCCTCAATAGGTTATAATCAGTGCTAAAGTATTGAGCACAACACAGTGTGGAGAGCCTATAAGAGCCTTAATCAGGAGCTTTTTCTCACTCTTATCGCCTCCCATACGGGGCTAACCACGCACTGAAGTGCTCCCTTCTATTGATTATCTGGATGGGAATTTAAATATTAATACTCTGTCCAGGCCTTGTAGGCACTCGCTCATCGGTTGTGTTTCATGGCAGAGCACTCATTCCCCAGATTAAAAGCAGTCCTAGGTTTTGCTTTCTTTCAGTCTTTTTTTAAAGAGCAATCCTGATCTCTTTTGAGAGCGGGAGGGAAAAAACTTCAAGGGTGAGCCGTGTGGAGAAATGGGACTCTACAGCAATTTCAAAGGAGAGGACTCTCCTCCAGGCTTGATCTACTAACGATGCAAGGATCACACACTGGTCATTTAGTCACTGCAGAGAAAAAGAGAGAGGGAACACTTGGATTTACCAATCACCCCTCCTAAAATGGGGGAAAGTGCTTTTAAATCTTCATTTTGGAATCATTGTGTATCTCTTCAGTTGAGTGTGCAACAAAATAAAAAAATACACTCCATGTTTAGAAATCATCAGTGAAATGTTTGTATTTGGTTTCTTTCTTCTTTTACCAGGGAGGGCAGTTTACATTAGCAGTTTGGGTAGGTCTGTGCAATAGGAGCCTGCCCCTGTGCAATGCTCTTTTGATTTGTGTGCTTCAGAGACATTAACCCGTGGAGCTTTAGCCAACCAACCCATTGGATTTAAGGGCAGTGTTGCCCCCAGGGTTTGCTTGCACACAATGGGGACAGAAACATGTTTACATCAACCTTGGTGTGGGACTGCCACTTGGTCATCCCCAGCTCACGTACACTAATGCACAAACAGAGAAATGTTCTGGCCCCACTTGACATAAAGCAAACGAGATGCCACAGAGAATTTTGCTCACACCAACTTACAAGACATTCAAGGAAAGATTTGATCTAATGAAAATAACAGAGCGTACTTATTAGTTAATGTGAATATAGAATTGGTCTAAAAACTGAAGTGCCCCCCAATTTAATATGTATTTTATATCTTTTTTATTTGTTTATCTGTATTAAGAAGTCAAACTCATTGTGAAGTCATGATAAAACTAAACATGCATAATCTTATTCAAGATATTGTGTTTGGCTGAAGTTAGTCACAGAGAGTTTGTTTTCAATCAGTCTATCAGTTTTTTTTTTTTTCACAGGAAGTGGGAACCATGCAGATAATGTTACAACAACATAAAGAATTTCAAATTAAGTAATAGAGATAATATTTTAAGAAAAGTTCATCTCCACACTGTTGCAATCACTAATGATTGCAAAGTGATTATTATCAACAAGTGCCAACCAATATCCATCAGAAATACCAAAATCTGCTCAGTCAAATGTCCTGCATGAGAGATAGTGACGACAGAGAGCATTAATGCAGGAACACAGAGGTTATTAGTATCACCGCATGGTGTAGCATAAAGCAATCAGCCTCAGAGTGTGTCTCCCTCATCTTACACCCTGCCTGTTCTCCTCCTGCAGAGCCGCTCAACACACAGACCAGCAGCTAATGATGCTGGACAGAGACGTCAGACTGCAGCAGTCACAGCCTGGCTTGATAATGCTTCTCTCCCTACACCTCCTCATCAGTGACAAGACACAAGATACCAGGGATTTTCAGCTGTGGTGCTTTCTGATGTTTGTTTGTGGTATGATTGCAGGGGGGCGAATAAGGTGTCAAGTATGATTGAAATGGAAGCCAGTTGCTTCTATTGGTTCTGACAATAGCGCTGAAGTGTTGTGGAGGAAGTAATGCTCAGGTGAGGTACAGCCTTATATAATCATCCTTTACATTAGTGAAAGAGGTGCAAGTCCTGCACAAATGGTCCATTTATTTGTTTTCGGGTCCACGATATTCTGGCTGTTTGTTCTCATGTTATAGAATAGTTGTCCCTCGTTATTATGAAATTGTTAATATAAAAAAGGATCACCCAAAGTAATATTTAACCTGAGAGAGTTTCAACAACACTTTAGAATAGGGAACAGAGTTCAATTAGGTTTTGCCTTTAATAAACTCCTAATTTGCTGCTTAAGGTAGTTATTAAGTTAAGCTGTTAGATGAAGAGATATGAAGTATGGACATGTAGAATAAAGCATTAATATGTGCTGTATAAGAACTAAAAAATGGCCAGTATGTTAGCCATATGCATGCTAATGAGCAACGAGATAATAGTGAGGATTGGTCCCTGTTGCTACCAAAGTTTCTTTCTTGCATGAAATACAAAATGTACAATTTAAAATAATGTCTTGATAAATAATGTCCTTTAAGAGAATAAGTAAATGAGTGCCAGGACTCAGGTTGTAAAAGATTATGCAAAGACATAATTAATGTATCAAAAAAACTGGTCATATAATGTGTGCATGTTGTCCTATACGATACGGTCCGTACCACTTGTCTATGTAATACTGGAACTGATTAGTGTTTAATAATTTAGATTTCTGTCTGCCATTCTAAAAAATCATTTATATGACTTTAAATGGAATTTAAATAAATATATTTATATATTACACACTATATAACTGTTGCTGGAACACAGTTATATAGTGCACAAATCATGTAAACAACTTTTATTCATTCATTTAGACTTTCAGAGATTCAGATTATTTATTTGTTTTTTTATTTCTTCATTTTGAAGTGAAATGTCTTTTTAAAGGTGTTGTATAAAGCTCTGATGTCCAGGAAAAATAGATTTATGTATACACAATCTAATTCAGATTACGTTCAGAAAAATTTTTAAAAAGGCATGTATAAATACTGATTTCAGTATTTATTTATTTTTATATTCCGTTTTTGAAGTCCCAACAGCATTTGACATTAGATATCTCTATTGTAATACATACACAGAAAACTCAGAACAACATTTAAACCATTCTGTCGCTCCACCCTCGAGACATAGCAATGCGCTGACAATGAGACATCACAAGACAAAAACAGACACAAAGAACAACAACATGTCACTGAAACAGAGAATGTTTTTCCCTCAAATAAATGGCATCCAAGTAATTTTCCTCTGTGATGTGTGAATGATACTTGCCACCATCCATCAGGAGAAGGACTAAAGAAGGCCAGGGAGACGTGCCTCATACAGTGGACACTCCAGGGAGCTCATTATTGAACCTATTAATCTGTTATTTGACCCTGGTGAGAGCACTGGCCAATTTAAGAGGCACCTAAGCTTGCTTTCACCAAGGATCAAGAACAAAAACACCCTGTCTCTCTTTAATTTGGCAGAGCTGCTTAAAAATTTATTGATAGCATAATCTAATGAAATACACTGCTCAAAAAAGAGAACACTAAAATAACACATCCTAGATATTAATTTATGAAATATTCTTATTAAATACTTTTTTTCATATTTGAATGTGCTGACAACAAAATCACACAAAACTTATAAATGGAAATGAAATCTATTAACCCTTGGAGGTCTGGATTTGGAGTTACACTCAAAATTGAAGTGGAAAAACACACTACAGGCTGATTCAACTTTGATGTAATGTCCTTAAAACAAGTCAAAAGGAGGCTGAACCTGCACTAAAGCATCCGCCAACTCCTGGACAGTCTGTGGTGCAATGGGGCATTGGTGGATGGAGCAAGACATAATATCCCAGATGCGCTCAATTGGATTCAGGTCTGGGGAACGGGCGCTTCAGTACTTGCAGTGGCGAATTTGCCAATCTTGGTGTTCTCTGGCAAATGCCAAACGTCCTGCACATGTTGGGCTGTAATTGGCTATAATTTCCAGCTGTTGTCTATTCCATTTACACAACAGCATGTGAAATTGATTGTCAATCAGTGTTGCTTCCTAAGTGGCCAGTTTGATTTCACAGAAGTCACATTGTGTTGTTTAAGTGTTCCTCTTTTTTTCATGCAGTGTAGTGCATGTCCAATAATTGACTGAAAAAATGTAAACTACAAAGACTTACAAATGCAAGTGATGTTTACATAGGTAACCGGTGGGGGTAATATGTATTGTGGTGTATAACAATGTAGTAACAATGTAATTGCACATGTAATTACACTGGTACTAAATATAAATGTCAAGTCAAGTCACTTTTATTTATATATCGCTTTTAACAATACAGATTGTAGCACAGCACTGAACATTATCAAACAGAACAACTTTATTTATCAAATGCAGAGACGGTCTCTGTAGTCAAGACGACGATAATTACTGGAAATCAGGTGTCCCCAACTAAGCAAGCCAGAGGCGACAGCAGCAGCAGCGGTTCCGGCTGAGATAATTAATGCAGCCTAACAATCCTTTAACGGATTTGAATATGTACTTATGTTTAATCATTTTGTTTTACTATATTTTTCATAACATTAAAATTAAATATGTATAATACAGACACTGTAATTAAATGTTATTTAATACAACATATCAAGATAACTTTGTTAAAACCTATTAAGCACCACCAATCTAAAAATGACAATGGCTTTGTTGAGAATGTATTATGACTGAAGCAGTTTCAGCAACCTCTGCATAAGAGAGCAAGTGAGTACTCGAGGACTTTCAATTCTTCCTTTCAGCAGGTGTTTGACTGCTAATCTTCAGCCAGGTGCACAACTCAGCACTTTATTAAGTTAAAAACAATGTCATGCCCGCAAGCGCTTCAATTCACAGTGGCACCTACACCACACAGTTAAAGTGGTTCTCTGATATGTCAAAGACAAGGAGACATCATCCTCTATCTCTGTGCCCAATTCAGGTAGTGTTTTAAGTCATAAACTTTACATTTCAAAAATTGAAACAACTGTTCAAAAAACTCTTTGTTCAAAAAAGAAACTTCTAAAGTTGTTTTTAGGAATGCAACCATTAAATGATACAGTACGTTTACGCAATCTAAAAACTAATTGGAGCTGATGTTTCTTAAAAATCCACAGTTCCAGATGTTTGCTCACAATACAGTTATATCTAATACTACAGCATAGCTATAGCATAGTTTTGTACATAATTTAAGTTTAAATTGAATTCAACACACATTGAATGTTAGCCAGTACTGCTGTCTGAACAAACCAATCAAGTGTTTCAGCACAGGCGATTATTCCTGTCTCAGCAATAGGAATGGGCCTTAAAGCATGTCATTTGTTATTCCAGAACCGACTGAAAGCTCTGTCATGATAAGAAACTTTGAATAAGGCTCAGTGACTTCTCTGTTTTTGAAAAGAGTTGTATTAATTACTATAGAACTACGGAATGCTACGCTTACTGATCTTTTGTGATTTTAATCTGCGGCAGGAGTTAAGTTCATGTAATATTACTTTCCCTTGATCCTGCCGATTTGTTCTCAAAGCATCTAGAATAAGCCTAGTTTTAATCTTTGATTACACTGCTCTCCTCAAAACACAATGCAACTTAAATGATGTTCTGATGTACACAATTGAATTAATTGACTAACAGCAGGTGTCGTATCTAATGCTATACATCAATACAGGGGGATCACTGGATGAGCGGGGGAATCAGATAGCTGTGTCTGAGGGATCCATTGGAAAGCTAATCAGCCTCTCAGTGGACTGACTGCAGCTGCTGTTGGTGACGCCCCCAGTATTTACACCGGGTGTCTTTTCAACTCTGAGTGCAGCTTTAGAGAGCTTACTGTAAGATCAGTGTTGGGCGCATTTCGTAGGACGCATGGTAGGTGGGGAGATGCTTGCACGGTCTACAAGAGATGTCACGACTGAGGAACATCATTAGTTGTCCCACTGGGAAGACAATGGAGCCTCCGTAATCCCATCTATCCCTCCCCTGAGTTTATAAGATCACACATGCGTAGAGTAGAGAGTATGACCCCATGGTGGTTTCTCTGCTTCCAAGCTGCTCAGCAGCATCTGTATATGACGATGATTCAACAAGCTGCCAAGTTAGACTGTTGCATTCCTAACATGACATTGGAGTGACCACAACAACTTTGGAGAGAGTTAGACTTGTCACATAACAAACCGACAAGTTACGATAAATGGCATCTGCGTCATGCCTAAAACGTTGTGCTTGAACACACTGAAAAGACTACAGCCAAAGGCTATGATTGTACGTGGGCTATATAAAGATGAAGTTACTGCCTATAACAGCAGTGGTCTAAATATGTCAATCAAAAGTGTAAACTGAATTATTTCAAATAGGAATCATGCTGATCAGTTGGTCTTCATTTTCTTCATACCAGCCAACTATGGCGTTTTAAAATTATTAACTTATTCTAATGCTCTGGCAAGATGAAAATGTAAAATTAGAGGAGCATTCCGTGGGTGTCACTTTGACCTTGTTTGCTTGCTTTCATCTCTTCCATATTTTCTTCTCGTGTATTGGTTTCTATAAGCTAAACAGCCAACCAGATCTCTCTCATTAACAGTCTGATAGAAATGTATCATGCTCAGTTTGGCCAAAAAGCTACAGGTGGGTTCAACTATTGCTGATGGAGTAGAACATTGCAAATCCTGGGCTGACAGACTCTCAGAGGACATATTAGATCAATGGCTGAACAGCTGGCTGTGTTCCGGCCTTTAAAGTAAAAACAGTTCTAGTGCCTTTTTGTGATGTTAAAGAAAAAAATATTTATTCCAAACCTGATCTGAAGGATAAATCACCATCGGTCCTGATTGTTTCAGATATTTTGGTGCTCTCGGGCAGTTTCTGGACAGATTTACAACCAGAAGAGGTGCTCACAGCTTGGTCTATCTTTTTTGTTTCTTCAAGCTTGCCTATATGTGAACTATCACACTTTCTATAATAAATAAGTGGAATAATCGTGAGAGTGGGTGAAACCAGTTTCAATTTGAGGGATATATTAAAACCAAAGACCCAGATTATGGCCTTTCCTATTCCTTTTACACTGTATAGCAGGTTAGTGGATGATGACATTGAGTGGACTCTTGATTCCAAACTGACTTTCAGAGAAAGTTTGAGCTTTGATTTCCTTCCCCTTCTGATGGCAAGAATAAAAGGGGACAGTGATACATATTTCAGGGCTCTAGGATCCACAAAGGGACTGGAATAAAGAGGTATAAACCTTTGAACTAAACAAAGGTCCATCACCCGCACATCATATCAGAAGTGCTTGTAGCCCTTGTATAGATGAGACTGCAGAGAAAGAGGAAGACAGAAAGAGAAAGGGAGGGAGAAACTTAGAAAGAGAATAAAACCAACATGGACCAGTATGACTTTGCTGACAGGTTGTCTGAGTGTCACCCCTATGTCCTGCGGCCCTTGTCCTTTCCTAAACCCCATGCCCCAGTCTATCCAACCTATGCTGGGCCACAGAGCTTCCTGAAAGCTCCATCTCAGGCCTCCATCTGTGGAGCTCTTTGTAAGTGACTGCTGGTTGCATTAAGTTGATTAAAGTGGTTGGCAGACAGTAGTATTTGTACTCTCTCCCTTGCACAAAGATGAAAGAGCCAGGTATGTTTCCAGTTCTGAGTCTAGGGGAAGACCCCCCTCCTCCTTTCACTCTGCTCTTAGAGGGGTCAACAAAAGACAAAGGCCTTTGGATTGAAAGCAATGGAAAGCCTCTTTCGCCAAATGATCTCTAATTGTTCCTTTTCTTCCTCCTGTATCCCCTGTATGACATCTGTGGTGGTTGAATGACTTTGTCCGCAATTGTGTCTCTGAAAGCTTCTCTTGAAAGAAGAGTCAGGTTGAGGCGAAGGCTATTATATCATACTTCCATAACAACAGACAACTGACAATTTTCCAGTATTGTATCTATCAAAGGAAAAGTGTAATTTATTTCTATTGCTTTCAGTCTGAAAAATATCTAAGGGTATTTCAGTAAGCATTAAAATGAACTGATATTTACTGTTGGTTTTATGAAGAGATGTTTGTACCGAGAAAGACTGAGATGACTTTCAGTGTACTGTATTAAACATCAACATCAAAGCAATGAAAACTGAACATACTGCAGTAATGCGAGATGACTGGAATAATGAACAAGATCAGCAGTGTCTAGCATTCAGACCCAGTTTTGTACTCATATTTTTATTTCACAGTATTACAACCAAAACATGCTATACTATCATGCTATACTATCATTATTATTAGAATTATTAAAATGTAAAAAATGAAACCATTTTCATTTTTAAAGACTGAATTAAATTGCCCAGCAATATTTGTCAGCACTTCCCACATCTCAGCAGTTTGTTGTTCACTCAGGTCAGCCTTACACAGAGCTCTTGATGAACAGTAGTTGACTGGTGCACTTTTATTCTCTTCTCAGCTACTGAACAAATCACACAAAGTAATCATTGGCCTCTCTGTGGCTTCTCACTGTAAAGAAGTCCGCAGAAGCTATACAGTCACACTAGAGTAAAATGTGGTTGTCAGTCCTGTTTTAGAGAGATAAATAAGGTTTGGTTCCAAACTCCCCCCTTTTTTTCTTTGTTTAGATAAAGTTCCATAAATAACAGATATGACTGTTAGTTAGGATTTTAGATGCAGTTGTTGTCTTTCCATTTCAGCTGCTTAGCAGGGTTGGTTAATCAGGTGGACTTGTTTATTAATATTGTTTATAATTTCTCACAGGGGTCACAGAAGTCAGCATCTTCTATATTTATTTTAGTCATGTTAACTATAGTTGCAGACATTGTTCACGGCGATTACAAAAATAGAAGAAGAGCTTGACTTTAGTTACTTGTTGATATGGACAGAATGGTGCCCACTTCTTAAAGGGATACATCACCCAAAATGGAAGTTCTGTCATTTATTACTCACCCTCATGTCAAGACCTTTGCTCATCTTTTGAACACAAATTAAAATAGTCCTGGTATTTTTCAAAGCTGTAAGAATAATGTTTTATGCACATCGAAAACTTTTTTTTTTTAATTCAACAATTATTCTCTTTTGTGCATACCCTGACATATGTGGTGCTGTTAAAGGAGAACACACATGTGCTAAGCCTTGTTTACAAGCAGAAGAATGCACATTCATGCATTGTGGTACTTCCGCTATTTTTGTTTTCTTTGTGCACAAAAAGTATTCTCATAGCTTTGTAAAATTACAGTGAAATTGACTATTTTAATAATGCCCTAACTACATTCCTGTGCCTGCTAACAGAGTTAAAAATCTCTCGGATTGGTCTTATGGGTTTGGAACAATGTGAGGAATTTTAATTTTTGGGTGAACAGTTCTTTAAGTGGTTGTATAAATTGAAATAGCATCGGAAATATATTTTTAAAACAATGTTTTATTGAAATTGTATTATAGGTTTATTAGATTAGAAATATCTCATTGAACCACACTTTACTGTAGGATTAGTAACATATAAAAAAGACAATATGAAAAAGCCTGTATAAACTTCTGTCAATGAAATGACATGGTCACCTTACCGTGATTTGTTAGTGGTCTATTATCATTATTTAAGAATCAGTAAATGTCTATGTGCAAAGAGCATCAAGCATGTAAGTTGTCTCTTTGACAGGTTTTCTCCAAAGATAGGTGAATCTTTGATTAAAACTTTACAATGAGGACAGTCTTCAAAGCTCACGATGTACTCAAAGTCAAAAATATGACAGTTATTTTAGCTCTGAAAAAGTACACAAAAAAGACAAAAATAAACAAATAAACTAGGTTTTTGGCATTAGAGATCTGTTCCACACATGATTACGATTTAAAGGATTTCGTAGTGATCAATGGTACTATGAAATTGGATAACTCATTGCACACACCTGAGACAAATGATGGATGTTTTTGCAGCAAACAAGCTTGCGGTATACCAAATGTGATCTAAATTACCCTTCAAGCAGGTCCTGGGGAATATATGGAATCAGTGCAGGCGTAAATAAAGGGGCAGCATAAATTACCACTGGATGTCAATTGTGATTGTGTGCTCTGTTTTTCTTTGTGTTAGTGTGTCGCCTCTTCTTCTCACTGGCGGATGACATGAAATGAAAGCATTCTCTCTCCAGCACCAACAGCACCACTCTGAGCTCTTTCTGACACTTGAAAACGATCGGTATGGTGGTACCACAGCTGGGCTGGCGTTGATTGGCTGGCGCGTAGGCTGCCACTAAACTTTCGGTGCTTGAGGAGCTGTCTGTGCCGGGACAGGTGGTGTTTATGCAGATGAATGAACACATTACTGTGTGCTCTTCCTTTTGGTTTAAACATTAGCGTTTCAAATGTGACAAATCAGATGTTCGTCTCCCGCATCCTGCCTCCATTGTTGTTGCCGGAAGGATGTTCATGTGGAGAGGTTTGCATGAGTTTGTGTGTTTACAGTTTTGCTGTGTGTGTATGTGTGCGTGGGCGGGTGAGTGTATGCATGAGTACCCATATGTATATTTAACATTTGATTGAGCATGCAAGTACTGGACAATTTATCATAGTTTATAATACCTGCATGAAATAATTTACGTCCATCTACGAGCAGTAGGAGACTATGTCTAATAAACAAGCATAATTTTTTTAGCCATTTATGCTGATTACATGATTACATGTACACCATGCTATAAACTGCAATTTGTTTTCACATGCATACTCACACGCACACAGTGTGTCTGTGTTCCACAGAGACCAGCAAGATTGAGAGGAAGCTCAGCTGTAGTCTTTGTTGACTGCATGTGAGAGTGAGAGCTGTTGTCTACTACCCGAGGACACAGGGCCTTAAGTGGGTATAACTGACAATAAGCAATTACCTCCTTATTATCACAGCACAGCGGCTGTAATTGGCCCTCCTTCACTAGCAATCAGCTCAGCAGACTCACTAATCCTGCCATTGGATGGTACTTGCTTCTTGTGTAATATTTACATCATGGAATTTTATGTATTATGCAACATCAGTAATATCACATGTATATTGTTCATATATCACAGTAAATATAGAATAAATATGCATTTTTCATTATTTATGCATAAATAAGCAGTATAAGCAGTATGGAATTACCTGGTGGTAATTAAAGAGGAGCTAATTAATATTTCAGTAAAATATATTTGAAAAATTGGGTGAGGGATGAGGACCACAAAACTTTTCAAAAATATATTGACTAAGACTTTCACAAATAACATTGCTTGACATGCTTAACATTGTGTAAATTATATAAATAAAGCATAATTATAAATAAACACCGTCTTCCTTGCTCATCAGCCCCTTATGTGTGCATCTTTAAGGTTAATCTAACAGGCAAATTGACTCAATTTTTGCGTGTTATTTGCTTAATTGCACGATTCTGAATTTAAAGTATTCATCTCAAATACAAAGCCCCTTTTTCCTTCTTAGGAATGTGCACAATTCTATGTTCCTCGATGTGTAGCTCTTTGTTTGTCTAATACTTTGTTTCGGCTTTGGTAGTCTGAGGGAATTGGTTCAGAGCAGTCTTGGGTGAGAGACTTTAGCCCATTGTCTGGCTCAACTTGACCCGACCTGGCTGGTTAAGCTGACGTATTGTGGACTGCAAATCGTTTCAGCTGAGGGGGCCAGTTTCTTTGTGAAGCATCGGAGAAAATAACTTGGTTAAAAAGAGCATCCCTGCAGTCTTGGGAGAGGCAGATCGGTTTTGTTTAGCTGCTCCAGACAACTCTAAATCTGATGTCTACTGGCTGGAGGCAGCGAGGAGAGGAAAGAGAAAAAAAATACCTCCACCAATGGTGAGAGGTTTATTGTTGCCAACTCCGAAAACCCTGCACCAGATGAACACCAAGCTGAAATAACAAGAAGATCCACTGTCACCAACACATTTGAAGGGCTGCTTCTTAGCATTTCTTTCCATATTCCAATTTCTCTCCATCTTGCCAGTTGTCCACACAGGTGCAAGAAGCAGATATTAATAGAATGGAGCTCCACTGCCAGTCCTCACAGGCCTAGGAAGTTACGTGACATAAAAAAAGCTGACAATTCAGCAGCAATCAACAACTTGTTTTCTAGCTGGATCCCCACAGCCGTCGAGAGGGGTAGAGGAAGACCTGCTGATGCTTAACGCAGGCTTCTAATCACATTTCTGCCATGCGGCAGGCCCGGGCTTGTACCTCACAGGTATCTGCTAACTCGTCTCAGCCCTATTTCCTCACACCCTCCGTGCTCTTAATAGCCTGGCTTTGTCACTCTTCCCCAGCAGCCGGCCCAAAGACAACCTCAATTTAAAAATGTAATTAACTCTGACATCGCATGAGCTCTCCTTGCTCTACATTCAGGGTCTTCTGAGGAAAAAACAGAAATAACAAACAAAACACACCCAACCTATCACCCCTCCAATGTGGTGAAAAGCAGGAGACAAACTATGCAGACGCTATTGGACAGCGTGTTTTAAAACACAACGGCCGCATGTTGTGTGATGGTTTAGCTCTTGAGAGAGACACGCTTGGGTGATGGACTAATGTTTATATTGGACCGGAGAGGTAAAATGGCTACGACTGCGCGTAAACTCACAGTGATTCTATTTACGCAAGTCATTCGGTGTCAACAGGCCAGTCCCAGATGGATCAACCTAAAGGAAACACTTGTCAAAAAAATTGCTTTTGCTCTATGGCAAGCCAGTCATGACTTGTATGATTATCGAAAATCGGCACAGCTCTTGTTTGTGGCCTTCCACAGTTCAAGGTTTAGGTACAGGGTGGGACATCAATCATTCCCTCACGGGCAAGGTGCCACTGCCTCATTTCCTGCTGGACTTTGCCAAGCGACACTTCCAAGTGTCTAATTACCACTGCACCGCTAAAGCCACACCGACAGCACTCCAGTGTGGAGTCCTAGCCTCTCCATGAACTACACAGCTAATTGTTCCATTGCTCCCCTAATGACGCAGTCAAAACAGAACAAAGGATAACACCGAAAGGTAGAGACCAAGTTGATGTGATAATTTTCATTAACCCTGCACTCCGTGTTCTTTCATCTAGCCCCCCCTCCTTCCCCTGAACTGCATAGTGAGGTACTCAAATTATCCACAAGCATTTCAGCCTCTGCTAATTATCCAAAGAGTTCCTCATTAGACGATTTTAAATCCAATCTTAGATCAACACTTGCTCAGACCTCAGGGATTCTACGTTCCCAACAGCGGTTAAACAAACAATCAGTTCAAAGGATCAGGTATTCCACTTTAAGAAGAGGGGAAAAGAGAAGGGTAAACAACTGCTCACTTGAAAGAAATGACTCCAGCCGTTGCCCAGCATGCATGCAGCAATCTATAATTCATTTCACTCAAAAACGCTCAATTTTTCCCCATGCACCAGCTTTCTAATTTGAAGTGTAGTCCACACACCTACACCCACATGATGACTGCAGGCAAAAGCCATACCAGTGCTCCAAAAAAACAGAGAGAGAGAAAAAAAACAAAGAAAAGAGAATTGCCAACAGTAACAATGCGTTTCATGCAGCTTGCAGTAATGATGTGGCCAACAAATAAAGGCGACGACCATCTTAGTCCTATGGGTGCAGAGTATTTTCCACAATTAAATCAGGCTTCCAGTAATTAATTTATAATGCGGTCAGAATGCCCTTAATAGCCACCAGGAGCCTAATGACAAAAATGAGCAGCCCTGCACAAAACACAGCCTTTTATCCACTTCTCATTAGTTGTGATTTATTTACCTGTACCTACACGAACATTGCTTTACCTTGCAGATGAGGTTGATTAGGAAAAGGGGGATAAAAGGACTGTATAAATAGGTAGAGTGCTCATGTGAAGAATTGATCATATGGGCCTTTTAATAGGCAGTTAGAAATCTGGCCTTGAGTGGATTCCAACTAAAGCGTTAGTAGTTGTACCAGATCGCACTTATAACGTGCCGTAATTTCAACAGCACTTCTCCTCCCCTGCCTTTCTCTCTACCTCACTCGTTTTATCTTTCCATCTCTCTCCCTATGACCGAGCTGCTCTCTTTCTCTCTTTCGTCTCTCTTAATGTCAGTGTGTTGCCACTGTGAAGCATCACAGAGCTTGAGTCTGTCACTTAAAATAATGCTGTCAGATCTGTAATTTTAACCTTGAAGCAATTAGCTGTTGTTGAGCCGTAATGAATGCTGACACCTCTCGGAGATGATGAAACCCCTAATTGCTCTGTAAGAATTGAAGCTTTTGACATTGCTGCTGACAGAATTTTTCCCCTTCCTTTCTTGTGCTCCTTCATGTGGCCACACGTACAATCACGGTGGCTGGTTTGAAACTTGAAAGCAAGCAGAACTTCGCCGCCATCAGCTGTCCCGTCACTTGAGCGGAAAAAGGAGAGGGGAAAAGGCTGGTTTTGCTGAAATGATGAGAGCGTTTAAACCATGATAGCACTCAGCTAATGCATCATTCAGCAGAAGTGTCATCTATGAGCGTTAATGTCACGACAGTAGCAGGAAGATGACTGTTCCAGCTCAGACAGGAAAAGGCTGATGAAATGATGGCTCAGGACACTTGTAATAAGTTTCCTCCTTAAATACTTGGCAGGACTGAGTGAAGTGACGACTATGGGATTTATAGAAATAACAGTTCACTTTTGACTTCACATACACAAAAAAAGTCCTAAAAAAGGGCGCACTTTTAAATGATGCACTTAGTAGAAAGCAGATGTTGGACACAATGCACTGCCTTAGCTTTAATTACTAATTTTAATATTTATAAATACATTTTAGTACATATTATACACTTTGCACTGTGTACTAGTGTGTGAATTTTGTAAGATGCAGATGTGTGAGCACATTAATATGTTTGCAGTTATAGCCTTATAATGTCTTGCTTTAGGTTTTCCAATATATATTTTTGTAACACTTTATTTTAGGGTATCTTAACTAGTTGCTTATTAGCATGCATATTACTAGAATAGTAATTAAGCACATATCAATGTCTTATTCTACATGACTAACTAATAATAAGCAGCAAGTTAGGAAATTATTTTGGGGGAAAATCATAGTTAATAGTTATAATGTTTCCTATATTTTGTTACTTTGCATGTGTTCCAGGAATTACACTCAACCAGGTGAGCTACAGGAAAACATTCCTCCTATGCATATGTACAATTCTTTTTCTTTCTCTTGACAGTTGCATCCTTTTATGGCAGTTTGACACATGCATCATCTGTGAATAATACCCAAATAGACATTTGCTCTAATGATTGAACTGATAACTGGTGAGAAAGATACTTGGTGCCAGATTTTAACACATTCTTCCAGCCCATCAGCTCTGAATAATAAGTATTATCAAGTCAACAATGAATATATATTAGATGAGGCATACATATCGAAATGTAGATATTTTTTAAACAGCAAATTGAGTTGCCGTTTCATATTTATTGGCAATTCAATCAAAATTGCTTGCACTTTACGAAGAATCTAAAACGG
>JAUYWG010000668.1:0-24793 GCA_034779775.1 Enteromius afrohamiltoni | reverse complement strand
AGCAAATTGAGTTGCCGTTTCATATTTATTGGCAATTCAATCAAAATTGCTTGCACTTTACGAAGAATCTAAAACGGTCTGTGAGCGGATGTGCATGGAAAGACGTTTTGTCATTTTAATCAACAATTTTGTCACCTAATGGTTAGTGCGGTTCCTATTTTATTTCACACCGCCTGTCAGATTTTCTGCTTGTAAGTTTGTTGAAAAAGGCCATGGATATTATTAGTGGGTCCCCAAAACATTGATGTTGAATTGAGTGCTGATGAATGATTGAGTGTTTAGAGACAGATAGTTCTTAAGCATGATAACCAGTCATCTGAAAAGCATCTTTAAAGGTATTAGTCCATTTCACACCTTGACTAAAATTTCTAAAACTTGCTAATAACGCAGAGCCTGTCAACCACTCCTGCCTTCTGGCAGAAATCCCCTTTCACACTTTAAACGATTCTAACCTTGTTACAACCGTTCTTCCAATTGAGCCTGCTTTGAAAACGCGCGCGTTGACAACCTACCATCTTAAAATTCATCATCCTGACACCTCACCATCACCATAGGGCAAGATTAAGAATCCAACCCACGATAATTAAGGGACACCCAGATGCTTAATGTGGCGCTTCCGTGCTGTTTTGCGAGGCACTGTGATGACTCGGGCCTTGAGTGCGTCATTTAAATCCCACACGACTGATTGTCGCCTTTCAACGATTCAGTGAGTGACCTTGCAGACCATCTTCGAGAAGTTCTCTGCCGTTTGAGTATGAAACATGGCGCGTTAAGAAAGTGCGAGTGAGTAATGTGGTAATGAGCGGGCCTCTGAGAGCTGGTGCGTTTCCCTCATTAGGATAATAAGTAAGACATCCCTAACATGACATCAGCTGGAAAATGTGGCAATTACAAAACCTTACTTGGGCTCCTGGAAGCAACAAGAACAAACCAATTCCTTGCAGCAATCTGTTCCTATAATGTGTGTCATGTAAATGAAAGGTCTGAACATCCTCTTTTAATTTCAGCATCCCTCCTCTCACCTAGCTCGTTAACGGTCCCTGGCTTCCCTCATTTCCGCCCATCGTAAGTCAATTTTTAACCAGGGGTTAAATAAAACGAACAGATCTCGGTCAGAAGACCACAGCAAATTGAGCATTTACTGCCCCACAATGTTTTGAGGATGCTGCTATCAAGCATCACTTGCTAAGAATTAAATTGATATTACACTTCGAACGGCGGGACAGAAGGCTAATGTCTCCACACTCAACTTGCTGGTGGCGCACAGAAAAGTAAAACATGCCAACATGCTGTTTCCAATTCAAACGCTAAGTACAAATATATATATATACAGGCACTATTAAGGTATCTTGTCTGTGTATTTAATTGATGTTTTTTTTCGATTAGCCAGAGAAGGTTTGAAAATGGCATTTCGTCTGAACTGCAAAAATTAGTGTATTTATCATTACTCAACGTCCCTGTAAACTAATTTGCATCAATTAGGCTATGATCCTTGTAAAAAGAAAAGAAAAAAAATATATTACCGTCCCAAAATTTAAAACTGTAACCTACGGATTGCTTTTTTTTCTAGATTAAATGCAATTTCTTAGGATGTGGCACTTTTTCGGTTCTAAACCTAGTCTTTGATGCGTTTTGAATATATGCAATAAACGAAAAACAACTTTAAAATTGCGTATCCTTTCGAACGCTAAAGAATTCATCTCTATAGCGGGTATTCATAACTTTTGCCGATCTCCGAAAGCTTAACAGTTTAACTTTTTTAATTTTAAATTCCACTTGCTTTTCAAACATTCCTTTTTCTTCTGTTTCTTGTGTTTGTTATACGTGTTTCAGAATTTGGGCTATTTTAAACTATGCTGCGCTTTGTTTGCATATAGGCTATTTTATATAATTTTGAAAGAGTCTAAAATGTATTTATTTATTTTATTATTTTTGTATTTTCCTGCTATGGAGAAAATGTAAGACATGTACTGGCGTGCCTATCTCATATTGTTTCAAATCACATAGCAAAGGTCAACTTGGCTTTAATAAGAATTTAGCAGCGCAGAAATCAGCAGCCTATTCTCCAATTAGAGAAACCCAAACAAACGCGCCCTGAGGCTATTCGATCCTGCAGTCTATTCAGTCCTCCAGGGAATGTTATCATGCTCAAAAAAGAAAAGCATTGTAATGTTCACTTAATTGCATTCCCCTAAGAAAACCCACGTGATCACGTATGCTTACGTTTGGTTTCTTTCTTTCTCATTTCTGTAAATCGTCGTAAATAATTCTGACCAATTAAGGGGGCCTAAGTTTCTATAACTAAATTTGTGGTTTTACGCCGCAGCACTAAATATTGCGGTCATGTATTATGTATTGTGTAATATTTGCCTATCAGTCTATGTTTTTCCATTTCGAATTGGAATCGTCTCTTATTTAAAATTCCTTTTGTTCTTTTTAGACCATGTTTATACAAATTCACTCACTAAGACCTTTTTGTTCATTGGCTCAGTGTTAGCTGCTGAGTGCACGATTAGCTCGAGCTGGGAATGAAATACTGATTTGTCTGAAAATAAAAATACGTATAAATAAATCGTCAGGCTTGTTTTAAAATAGGCTAAATGAAGAAAGCGGGTTTCTGTGTGGTTGTGCCCTTTACAGCATTATCCTAAGTGTCGCACGAATGACAAATAGCGAATATTAATCTCGGGAGAGATCCACAGAGGTTTATAATTGTTTATGTGAAATGTTTCTTTTAATTCGCTCACGCTGAGAAGGCTCACGCCTGCTGTCTGTCCGCGGCGGTTCTCCCACAGAACAGCTGCCAGACCGGGAGCAGCTTCGCCTTTCCCAGAGCAAACGCGTCAAACCATCTATTCTCACATAGCAGACCGGTCCCGAGTCTTACTTGAATACACGCCTATGCTAATGAGTTCAGACGGGCTTAAGAGTATACAATGAACTTATGTTGTTCCCTAAAAAGTACCTTATATTGGCTAACATATATTTCAGTGGACATAACAAATCTTCTTTTGTTTTTTATATAAATATATATATATATATATATATATATATATATAGACTACACCGGATTTGTTATGTCCTTAAACTGATGTTATTTTGCATCATTTACAAGCGCTGAGAAGAACTACAATTTAGGTCTGTATGTTAGAAATTTCGATTTTTAATTAAATTGTTTGTTTTTTAAACTAAATTAAATTAAATAAATAAATTAAATAATTAAATTTCAATTTAAATTCAATTAATTGTTTCTTTTTTTAAAATCCAGGTTTAAAACAGACCGATGCTAAAAAAAAAAAAATCACTATACTATTTTTTATTCTAGAATTGTGCAGTTATTGGAATCAAATTTTTAAACTTAAACAATAGAACAGCCCCAAAAAGGTCCCATTAAATTACTAAGCACGGCCCCTTCCAAGAGAAAGCGTCTGACATTAGCTTTTTTTATCATTTTGCCTTTATTTCACCCTTTCTTTAAATCTAATAAACTTTATAAGCGTATGTACTAGTATAAGTGTATTTGTACCAAAAAAGACAAAACAAACAATCTGACAATGAACAGTCCTTTTACTGTCACGGTCACAGGCTCGTCTGGTTTAGTTTGGCCTATACGTCAGAAATGGTCCATATTAAATAATACATCTTTTTCTTCGATAAAATCGTCTCTCAGTGTTGGAGAAAAAATGCATCTTGTGAAAGTTCAGCGCAGTCTGTCACATCACGTGTGATACATTTGTCTCTCCGTGTCTTTTCGTTTTACCGAGGATGCGGTGTGCCCGGTATTGGGTTTGCTATCGGGTTCAGTGCCGGTTGTCCCCCGGGCCCCAGGCCGTGAATGAGTACTCTGGGGACGAGCGGTCTCTGGAGAGATGGATGCGGTGTGGACGGAGTCCGGTACATGCTGCTATACATGGCAGCGGCGGCGGCGGCCGCTGTCGTGCTGTCCACGGTACCTAATAAACTCGGGTGGTAGAAATACGGAGATGGGAACATTCTCTGTAAGGCCGAATAATTTCCAGCTTCAGCCAGCAGTTCTAATCCGACAGCCGTCTGCCTCTTCCATTTCGTCCTGTAATGAGATCAAAATACAAGAAATCAATTATTAAACTATCCACATGTCTCCTTGCACCAAATTGTTCGAGAAGAGAATGCTGGATGCTGTAGGTAAACATCATATAAATAAAACGTTAGCTCGAAATGGTGTGTAAAATATATTAGAATATTTTCGATTAAATTAAGCCAAATTATTATTACCGATCCGTTTAGAATTCAGAGAACTCCCTACAACGGCAAGCAAGACGAAGATTCGTTGCTTAAATATATGACAATAGGTAAGAAGTTAAATACAAATATGAGCATTGTTTATGAATGAAAAGTTATTTTGAAGGGAATCAGTTCAATTAAGTAGACTATAAGCAACGTTGTTCATGAACAGCTATTTGCATTCAAACGATTTAGAATTGCCTAACATGGCAAAACTGTAAAATACAATTTCAGACAGAATGTTAAAATGATTTGATCCACACATTTTGTACCGCAGTTTAGCTATTTAAAAGCTCGCTTAATAATAATAATGATAATAACAATAATAAAAACAATAAAAGCTAATAATAATATAAACCTAATAAATAATTATATAATAGAAAACTGCAAAAGTTTCACATTTAAATGCAAAATTATGGCAAATGCTTGCACAATCTAAAAACATCATTACTTTGATTATATTTTATAAATGTTATATGGAAACTTACCGTCGGTTTTGATACCAAGTCTTGACTTGTGTGTCTGTGAGGTTTAGGGCTGCTGCCAGGTCCATTCGGTCCTGTACGCTGAGGTATTTCTGTCGTTCGAAACTGCGCTCCAGCTGGTTTAGTTGATGGTCGGAGAAGGCCGTCCGTGCTTTGCGAGGTTTTTTAGAACGGACTGGCGGACTGTCTCTTGAACTAGAAATTTCCCGATCGCCCTCTTCTTTTGCCCCTAAAGACAAAACGATACAAAATTTAATATAAAAAGAAGTTGTTCTTTTCTATATTCTTTAAATGAAATTTACTCAAAACGAGAACACAGACTATAGTAATTAGGCTACTGTTTAAAATGTTTAATTTGATATCTTGTCATTGCTATAGGCCTCGATTACACACAAAACTAAATCTGGTAAGCTCTGATCATTTCGTGTTGGTATTAGCAGCAACCAATATGAGTGTCAGTGTTTTTAGGAAAAAAAAAACAGGTATACAAAAATATACATATTTTTCTCCCAAATAAATGAGGTCGCTCGTTTGTAGACAAAAATATTACATCAAAACGAGCAGGATCGATATGTCAATCTATCTCTATTTGTAGCAGTTTTTGCTGGGCTCCGTGATCCCCCCTCAAGGAAGAACAATAATCTCTCTAATTGACTCACTAGGGAGGATCCCACACCGGGCAAAATTCACCAGCCTTTACATCTGTTATGCTAATATCAGAGAATAACCTCAGTAACCAGCTACCGATATTGTTATTGTATTGTAACACAGGTTCTTACTAAAAACACAAATAAAAACAAAGCCTTTTATTTGGCTTTAATATGGACGTCGATTTTATTTTTCAAATAATGATAATGGTTATTTTGTACCTATGCACTTTTGGATACGATGTGTAGGCAACGGTAATTGTTAAAACCCATTCAAGAAATATTTAGGTTTTGTCCAAAAATCCGTGTTGTTTTGGTTGTTTTATTTAATGTAGTAAAAATACCCTAATTGTATACTCTTTCAACTTCACAGTGAAAAATATCACTCTTTTTCACTCAAACTCACATCCCTAGATTTGAACAACACAGAAAAGTTTATTAAAATATTTAAATGTAATATTTATTTATGTAATCTATTAGCAAATAGTTGATGTTGTTGTTGTTGTTTTTTTCTCGCGGTAAGATGAAATGTTAATGAAATTTTCTGCATTTCAAACTGATCGTAATAATTCACGAATAAATCTATTAGTATTACCAAGGATATAAAACGGCTACTGTTTTATATCTTTGTTCTATCTAAAGGTCTACTCTTAGTTGTATCGTGTATTTAAGCTATTAATTTATTTTGCACGGAAAATGCACTCTTACCGTTACATTTTAAATCGTTCTGCATGTCATCTCTTTTGTCCAGTTTGCTTCTGTTTTCATCTTGCTCTAGTTTGGGCCTGATGCCGTCCGGGGCGGTTCCGTTCTCTGTTTTGGGACTGTGATGTGGAGATGGTACACTGGTGCTGTAAGGAGCGCACGCTGCTAGCGGTTTACTGTCGCCCAAAATGTCTTTGATTAGAAAGGAGGAGGTGGCAGTCCTGGGGGCACAGCCAGCCTGACCGAGCGGATGAGGCTGGGGTGAAAGCTGCAAACTCTGAGCCTGACTGTGATGATGATGGTGATGGTGATGCTGAAGGCTGTCTTGGACCAGATGCGGCTCGGGATGCTCCATCGTAACTGAAATCGGGGATGAGGGGGCTGTTCCCACAGTGTCTATCTCCGAACATGGTGATGGGGTCGCCTGGCTCCTGAAATCCGCTGTTCTGTCACCGAGGCGAAAATCTCCGTTCATCAGTACTGAGCTGCCAGAATTGGTTGTGGACAAAATAGTGTCTATTCCGAAACTAGACCCACTGGATCCTTCCATAGTACAAGAAAAGGATGAGCACTTAAGTCGTCTTCATAACAACTTTCCTGCACAATTTTGTAATAGAAGAAAAAAAACTTAATCGGAATCAACGAAACGACTAACAGAACTCAAAGGTTAACGCAATTAAAAAAAACGCGAAAAGTACAAAATAAACATTACGCGCACATAAAAAAAAAATCCTTGCACTTACGCAAAGAAAAATAGAAATATAGCCTGCGCTCCAAGATGTTGTTACATTCAAGGTGAAATGTGGAAAGCAAGTGGGTCTGTGTAGTCCACGTCCTTTTGTTATGGTTATTGAACTTTCTTTCAAAGTTGAGGTGTGGAGAGATTGGGATGCTCTAACTCCTCGACATCACGCTCCCTTTTGCCACTAATCGTTGTAGTGTTGCTCTACAATGACTTCCTATATTGACGTCATATTTTCTCCTTTATTATAACACACTCCTCGTGCTCCCCATCTCTCCTCTCATTGGTTACATGGTCACGCGTCTGTCCAATCAGCGAGTTTTACTTCATCATTACACTTTAGAACCACTCATTGATTCCGCAATGCTCTTTTGAAACCTTCCCTCCGCTATAATGTTTCAGACGGCATCTTCATTAGACACAAATACGTTTATGGCAACACTTAACATAATTTTGTGCATGTTACACACATTGCTCGTTACTAAAACTAATTACCACGCAGTAATAAACAACAACGACGTGGAAATTACTAGATGTTCCTAAAAATAATGACACAAAAGTACTTCATAGTTCGGTAATATGGCATTCCATCTTCCGTCAATTAAAATATAAACATATCATTTAACAAATAATATCTAAGGGTTTACTAATTCAATTAATGATTGCATTGTTTACTTGTTTAATATTCGTTCATTACATATGCTTTGTATCAGCTTATGTTTTTTTTTCTTTCTAGTTTATATTTCTCAAAGAAAAAAAAAAAGACCTCACAATAATAATCCCTATTGGCAAAACAAAATTGTGCAATTTATTCTTTTACGCACAGAGACAGTGCTAGAGAAATAAGCCCGTTTTGAGCTGATAGTCATTGTGTGTGTCAGGGCCTTTGAGTGAAAGCACTGATTCTAAATAGCTCAAGGGAATGAAATGATGGCGAATATTGTACATGACATATGCCCGACTCGTATCTTGCCTATTTTCTTCTAAGTAAACCCTGGGCCTATTCTAGATTCATAAACCGGCTTCATTTCGTTCATTTTGTTTATACAGGAGAAGACAAAGTGCGTTTAATGGAAATGTTTTCCGACAGACGAGCAGAAAATTTAAATAGGCTATACGAAAATGCGTTTAAACCTTTACCTCTCGTTAAACATTACAACGCTGTTTAATGCACGGCTTTTATTTGTTAATTGTTTGACGTTTAATGTTAAATGTTGTTTGAGTTAGACTTCAGAATGTTTTATATGCCGTTGAGTGCGTAGATTTATACTGAGAGAAGGGTGATGATGCGCTATATATGGAGGTATCTGATGGCTTACATGTTCTCCAACAGACGGACTCAGAGCTGCTTGTATCAGGCTGCTGCGTTCTCTAACGCAGGTTTGCTACGGTCGAGCTTTCCGTGGATCATTCCACTGTGCTCCCAAACCTGTTTGCAACCTCCTCCTGTAACGGACCGACCTGAGATTCTTTAACCTCTTTTATTTAGCTGAGCGACGTGGGAGTCATCATTTAGGTTTGTTGCGCGCACCGCTTTAAATTCTTTAACAAAAAGGAAATAAATAATCTTTAGAAGACTATGTGTTGATAGGTTTGTTTTTATTATTAGGCTATTTGTAATACGCTATAATTATAACTTTGATATATCATGTGGACTATTATTTGTGCCCGTCTGTTTGATTCATTGAACATCTGCTTTGGAAAGACAATATACCTTTGTCAAAAATATAAGGGATTGCATGTTCGTTTTTTGTACTTGTTCCTCTATTCGTATAAAATTGTTTCTCCGGGGGGGGGGGACCTCAACAAACTCTTTAAACGTTCGGTCTGTTTAATAATTCATACTTATTTACATGACATGGCTTTTTAAAACATTTTATTTAAAAATGTCATTTTTTAAATGTATTTTGCTGTTTCGTGTGGCAAACTAAAAGCTGACCTGTTACACGTAATAGTAGGGTGACTATCTGTTTAGAAGTTTCTGTAAATGTGGTGACTAAACACTACAGGGACAAACATCGACGATGCTGTATATCCATGTATGCTAGTGTCAGTTTGAATTATATAAATATGCGCTTGGCTTCTTAGCTTGTCATTCTTAAAATACTGTATTCTGCACTGAACCGAAACAGTCATTTAAGTCGTGGCTAATTGGTAAATTCTTGTAGCCTATAACACGCAACTCCCCGACATGGTCCCACACACGCTCAGTAACAACACTAGGCGGCGACAAAGCTATCTCAGAATTCCTGTCAATAATCGCTTAAAGATTGCTGGTTAATGCAGGGCAAAACCTCTTCTGTGTACAAATACCGAGATCATGTTTTAGCCTACCAACAGCCAAATTCAACTAAATGCCTAAATAGGTGTCTTTAACACCTGAGGTGGTTACATAAAACAATTAAGATACTGTAAGTCTGTAGCCTGAACTGACTTTGATGAATTTATGCAACATCTAACAGTTTTGCAGTTTTATATTTACTTTCCGCTAAAAAGTTTATTTTAAAATGTTTTAGCAGTTTTTTAGGCTATACTCATTTGGTCATATGGTATTTGGTGCAATACCCTGCAGATAGGCTTGCCCTATATATATATATATATATATATATATATATATATTTTTTTTTTTTTTTTTTTTTGTATGTATGTACTACCTAATTAAGTTAGAGGAGTGAAATGTGTTTTATCCCAAGATATGTGAAAACGATCTATTGGCAATGTATATCTTTCCGTTGAAGAAAATCAAAGCGATGGTGGAACACGCCAGTCTGTCTCATGAGACTCCAGCAGCGTGTTCATTAACAGTTCACTAATTGCAGCAACTCATTGAGCCTCAATCAATCGCTTTATTGGGTTTAAAGGCGGGCGCTGCTAGAACAAATTGAATACAACCAGTCGGGGTATCATCTGATCAGCCGGGGCTGATGGTCGATGATCGGACGGTGAAATTGTAGTTTGCACTGTATTGATTCCCCTCGCGGCTTTATGTTGAAACTGTCACCTCGCGAATGCTGAAGGCCTCGCGCTGTTTGCTGACACGCACGCTTGTCGTAAACTTCGTGCGCAAGGCATTTATCAAAAGTAAATGCAAAATATAATTTTAATAGGCTATGTAATAAATCCTCGAATGTTCTGAAAAAGGCACACCAGTGAAACAAACACAACAAGTCGAAAATATATATTTTTTCTAAATGCAGTAGCCTACGTAGGATAATCAGTGACGCTTTAAAAAGATAATGCTCTTATTCTATTTTCATTTACCGTTTACTGTTCAGTTACAATATGGTGTATTTTATAAGGTTTATTCATAACCCAGTGAAAGTTTGTGCAATTAGCAATAAATTATGGGGGCCATAAATAAGCAAACACATAAATTAACTGATTAACTGATCTGATGAACGCGAACTGTATTAATTATAATATACTTTCGGTACTTATACGCCTATAGATGTTCATTTAAATAAAAGACATGATTTAAGATATAAACGTTTTAAATAGCCTAGCACAGAAGGCCCCTCATCCATGCATATTTCAAAAAAGCCCGGAATTAACAATAATCTGAACCACGATGTTAACCGAGTTGTCAGGTAGTGTATAGGCTACTGTAGATTTATGGAAACTGGTGAAATCACAACAACGACATGCGGGTAATAATCAGAATTTGCAAAGATATTCGAGGAATGCAATCAAAAAGAGACATTATTATTTAAAAAAATGATATATATATATTTACATTATATTACATGCAACAAGCTATTTTGTTGAGACTTATTACAGACATCCATACCACGGATGCACATAATTGTATTTATAATTCATGAAACTGTTGAGTATTAATAATCTGTACTTCATTTGCAAGTGTCGTAAAAGCAGACTGTAAAGGATACCCTGTATTCAACTGGCGGTGCGCTTGAGCATGAATAGAATCGGACAGAGCACGGTCTCACAAAAAAATGCATCTTTAATCGAGAATCGTGGGTCTGACAGAAGACAAATTAGCTGTCTCTCTCTAAACATGTCTAACATCTCTATTTGAGCGGACGGTAAAAGGCTAATACAAAATTGTTATGAAAGTCAAAATTCAACCGGAAATATTATTTTAGAAGCTCTTTTATGGAAGGTTGGTGCTCTCTGTGAGCTGTGACATTTACAGCAGTGTCTTTCAGGATCCCAATATTGCAGTTTTTACTAGATCTTAACAGTATTCCCCCCTCTTCCTCTCAACAGTGCTTGAATTTACACTGTAATAAAACATGTGACATTCAAGTTTAATTTGAAGTGCAGCTAGTATTAATCCAAAGGCAAACAAGGAGGGGAAAATAATAAGCCTAGGAGAAGGACACAGAAGGGCCCGTGGCCTAGATGAACATCAATTACAGTTTTAATTTAACACCCAAATCAAATGTTAAAATGCGAACGAAAGCGAGAGACAGGGGAAGCGCGTGAATGTCATCAGCGAAGTCTCTGTCTCGTTTTGTTTACGTAAAACAGCAATCTATCCAAGAACTGCAATGTAAATTTTAGTAAGCGACGATGACACACGCATCACTTGCGTGCCCATCCCCACATCGCGTCTCTTTGTTAGTTTTTCTGCTCTACTCTATAGTGTTTGCTCAAGGAAAGCACATTGATTTGTGCGCTCCGGCCACAGACCGGCCCTGACAACGTTGTTCTAGCAGTCAGAAGGGTCTTTACAATCACCTAATTACCAGAGCTGTCAATCAGCGCGGACCGCGGCTGGCTCTGACCGTGTCCGCGAGCTGCATTCCTGCGCGCGGCTGAGCGCGTGATTGATCCGTGCTGATGGCATCGAGCCGCCTCATGACGTGTGATTCTGTGGCGCGTGCACGCTTCACAAAGGTAATCGGGGGATCAGGAGGGGTCAATGCCATTTCCTATTACCTGAAGTCTAAAAGCGCAAAAAATCACGAGGAAATAAGACAGAAGAGGGGGAGAATGAGGGGCGGTGGGTGTGAACGCTGCGCATTGCTCAAGGGGCGAGCGAGCAATTGAGCAAGACGCGAAAATGATTTCCTTTCAAAGCAACAAAAGCCAGATTGAGATTGTCCAGCGCTGCTTTAGTCAGATGTAAAACCGTTCGCACGTTATTACAGTGATAGGCATCGGCACTGACAGAATGTTTGGAGGCTAAATCAGGGATAGGCCTATCTGTGTGTTTGCTGGAGGTCTTCAATGCTGTCATCCAAAATTAGTTCGGCATCTATGGCAGACTCAGCTTGCAAAACCAGGTTTTACAAAACAATGCATAATAGGCTCTTTTTCCATTTAAAAATATTTTTCATTTAACTTTTCATTTGAAATAAAACGTTATTTATTTGTATCCTATATATTTCTGCTGTACCGTGCATTTATTTAACAAGGCCACCTTACAAAAAAAAAATGAATTGAATCAACCTAGTAATTGTGCGTTTATGCAATAATATAAAGTTTATAGATATATTGTTAGCTGCCCATTTTTATAACATCATTAAATGAAGAAAAACGAAATCCTTGCAAATTGTTAGCGCCTGAATATAAACGAATTCGCATATAATAATAATAATAATAATAATAATAATAATAATAATAATAGCCTACTATATAATATGCCATTAGTAACGTGCACACAACCGTAACCTACAGATATTATTTTATACATTATTTTAGATTTACTATAGCCTATACATATCATAATTCAAACTAAAACTTTTATTTTTTTATGTTTTTTTTGCATAGGCATATTTAATAGGTAGGCTATATTAAATGCTATTACAAAAAAAACGTATTTCTTATTATATACACATGTAACCTCCTTATTCTTTTTTGTTTTGGAGAGAGTCATGTATTGTAACTATAGCAGCTAAGCGACAGTTGGCAGGGAGGAAGACGACGACCGCCTGTCAAGAACGTTTACATCCATTATAACCCATCGCGCTGTGTACGTCGGCCCGTTCACTTTTACGTGCCCACTGTGTGCAAGAGAAGAAACACAGCAATAACACCAGGCAACGCAATGTAAATTGAGAATCAAGCGGGTAAACAGTGTGCATATGGCTGCTGCACCTGAAGGGAGCAGAACGAACGTCACTAATGAACCCCGGCAAAACACTGGCGCGAGTAATGAGAGATAACACTGCATTTTGCAACACCGAAAATAAAGGTGAAATCATCAATGAGCAGGAGCAGGGGTGAAAAAAGAGGGGGGGGAAGCAAAGCAATGATTAAATGATCAAAAGCTGGCGGAGTGAGTCTCCATGTCACTGCCAAGCACACTCATCTACCTACAAGTGAAAGTTAGGTTTCAAGCACAGTGTAATTATAGCTGGGAATGTCAGTTTGACATTAATGCAGCCAGCAGAAATTCCCTAATTGGCCTCAGAGGAGAAAGTGAACCAGAAAATATATTAACATTTTAAAAAACCATATTTTGCCTAATCCTTTCACTTTCCAACAATATTTGAAGACCAAAATGCCCCAGGCATGAGAATTTAAATGAGCAATTTTGTTTTTGAAGGAAACGGCCAATGAGACAGAAAATAGACTAAAGGGAAATCATTAGTGTATGAGAGCTCCTGACAGGCCTGCCTGGCTGACTGGCTGGCCTGTCACAGGGAGTCTGTGTTCTTGAGCTCCATGCTATGAGCTAAGCAGATAACATGAAAAGACCTATAAACGTGCAGCCAGAAGTCAAAGCCTATTATCTGGAAATTCAAATGCAGTGGTGAGGAGGAGGAAGAGCTGCTGGAAGGGGGGTGAGGAGGGCTGCAGGCCTCGTTTTCACCGACTGGAGAAGAAAAAAAAAGAACCAGAAGTTGTAAGTGGCTCTGGTACGTTATATCAACTTACAGTGGCTGTGGGAAATATGTCCAAACATCGTTCATATACAGCTGAAAAACTGGAAAAGTGGAGATAGCTGCAAAATGTTTAAAGTTGGAAGTGCTGGTTCTGTCACAGGAGAGTGGGCAGATGTGATATGACCATATCAGGGAAACACAGCAAAGTGCAGTCAGGAGATGTTAGGCCAGTCTCCTGGTGATGGAGCAGCTGAGGCTGACATGGCCCCAGGCTTGCCACTGCAGGGCACTCACTCGCCCGCACTGCACTGCCTTTTTGAAACAAAACACAGAGCTGCGACCAGAGGAAGCCATCGTGGCACTGACCACAAGGGTCAGACGTTTTACCTCCAGCAAGAAAAAAGGAAGCCATGAGAAGATGGGATGGATTGAGTGAACGTATAGATAAAGGGAAGTGGGAAAAACAACATATCTCAGACTGTGAGACTGACAAAACATTGTGAGCAATGGTCATGTATTTCCCAAAAAATGTTTGTCTTTTATATTGTACAGTTTTCTCTCTCTCTCTCTCTCTCTCTCTCTCTCTCTCTCTCTCTCTCTTTCTCTCTAAAACTTTAGTTGGTTTCCAGGCTTGGGCAGGGTATTTGATCTTTACTGCACTAAAATACGATGAGCAAAGCATTTAATCAGTAGCTTTGATAAACATTTGGCATGAAGCAGTTGGGCTCTTGTCTCTGACACCTACAGCCCAGGGCAAAAGATTGTGACAAAGAAGGATTTTCACTGGCAATTTCAAGAATTCTGCCCGCCCTGTCAGCCAAGCTGTCACTCACTCTGACATAAGGATGGTAAATATCAAAGGAAGATAGGACTTTTTATCTCAAAGAAGCACTGGTACGATAGAAGTTCAGACTTTTGGTTTTCACCAAAAAAGGTGCATCTAAGAAGCAGCAAACAAGTTATTCAAATGAACCCTCATTTCGCTCAGGTGTTGTATTTGTAATTTGATCCACCAATTATGCAAGTAGTGTTTGATTATTTTCTAGACCAATAATTATAAAAAGAACAATGTGAAAATAAGCCTTAATTTTATTTTTCTTCAATATCAAAAAAGTTCAGCGTGGAAGACAATAAATCCTGACATATTGTATACACTATAGTGTGCCCAAAACATAACATCCAGAAAATCTGCTTCATGTGATAGCACCCAAATGTTTTCAAGTTTTAAAATATTTTTTAACCATTAAACAAATTAAATAATAGTGCTGCCAAACACTTAATCACAATTAAATGCATCCAAAATAAATGTTTTTGTTACATAATATCTGTGTATATTTATCTCATATAAATGCACACGCATGCACTAATAAGAAAAATATGTGTTTATATATTTAATATATTTCTATATGATAGAAATTATGTGTAAAGTATATAAATAAATATATAAATACAGGTAAATATTTTTCAAAATATATGCTGAATGTGTGTGTATTTATGTGTACATAATAAATATACACAACACACACAACATATTATGTAAACAAAAATGCAAACGCGAATAATCGTTTGACAGCACTATTAAATACGTAAGGTTACCTCAGCAAAATTCAACTAAGGGAAATAGCAGGTTACTACTATTTACTGTGTATCAATTTGGTAGCTTCAATGAACTATGGATTTATAGACAGATATGTGATGGTGCAGATGATTTACTGTCACGTAGAGCACTAAACAAATGATTCATGCTCTACAGGGTTCACCTATAATACAATAATTCAAAATGAGCAGTGTCAAAATGAGCCATTTGCTATTTGTCAATTTGCATATAGATACAACATATTTTATATGCACATTTAATTTTTTGTGCATAGATTTTCTAAAAGAAATTTTTATTGTGCATCTTAACACACTGAAACACAGACAGTGTCATTATTAAATAGGTGAAGGAGAACTATCACAAGTTATACACGCCCAATCTTTTGAGTCTTTGGAGTTTCATTGAATGAACAGTGAAGGCATTGTCATACCAGCAGGACTCCACGAGTCTGACTGCAAGATCATGCTCACCATGGTCAAGGAGAGAAAGAGGGAGAAAAGAAGTGATAAAAAAAGAGGCAGGCCTCTCCACTGGTTTCTCCTCGTTACTCGCCCTCCAGATGGGAACATGGACTGCTGGCTGTTCTCCTTCTCATCAATACAGCGTAGCTTTTTGTCAGTAATTTGCAATAAGTGTCCACACCACATCTTTAGGGAGCTGGAAATCATTACTGCATAAGGTCCTGCTCAGCTCCTAATTGGAAGCGTTGGGCCTTATCAACTGAGGATTTTCCCAGACCTCTGACAGATACCAATACGAAAATCATTGTTCAGTTGTCAATTTAAGAGAGCGTTAAAGGAGCTTATTTTAATTCTAATTGGAACTTCCTCTCCACTTCATAGCAACTGCGAGAATAAGAAAAAATGAGTCCTTGGCAGCGTGTGCATGTTGCTTTGGGTATATGCGGTGTCTACTTCGAGTCAAGAGAGTAAAAGACCTTCGGTATTAGCTCTAAAGTGTTACGCTACACAGGTCAAATTGACAGGTTAGAGTTGTAGCTGTCTTGCAAATGAAAACGGCAAGCAAACACATTAGTTTACAATAATACTCACTGGGCGGTTTCCAGGGACTTAATCATGGGGTACGGATGTGCCTGAAGTCTGGTCTGCAAAGCTCCCAATTAAGCAATACTGCATCCACTTAAGACGTTTGTTTGGAGTGCATGTGAGCTACTATTGATCTGGCTAAACTGACCACCTGATCGCGTATCTGCTGCATATTTATGCTCGTTGCTCTCCTGGTGTCCTGGAGCTGGGCTTTGCTGCTGTCACTGTTTTTAATCCAGCACCAGGGGCTGTGCGGGACCCTCTTGTTCAGGAAATAACTGCGAAAGCCACCAGATGTGGCGGTGACTAACATGCATAAACGGATCGACGGTCGCCGATGCGATGACAGAGAATTTGAGTCTGAATCTCGGTTAACAGCCATGGGCGACATCAGTAAGCTTTCAAAGGAGGACAAAATTTGTTTTGACATGACAATGGCAGTTGATCATCTATAGTGAAGACTAATTGCACCCTTGAAGTGCATCCATGCATCTACACACACACGCACACACACTTTAACATCACATGACATTCATGCTCCTTCATCACCTGCGTTAAATAAGCAGGTGTAGCAACCAGAGTGCAAAATTGTAAATTGAATTAAATGTAAAGAAATATAGGCTATATTCAAAGTCTAAATTCCAATCATTCATACAGCTGTAGATAGATAGATAGATAGATAATTATTATGAGGCAAATTTTGCACAAATCTGTATGTATATATATATATATATATATATATATATACAGTGGAAATTATTAATTTGGATTATATATATATATATATATATATATATATAATATGCACGCCATCCGTCCAGGGTGCTTCCTTGCTTACAAACCAAGATGCTGTAAAATGGATGGATGGAGAATATAATATATGCCAAAAACCATGAAAAATGCCAGGGCAGGGGATGAAAAACTGAAATATTTTATTAAAGGGGAAGGCAAAGAAAAAAAAGTGAATTTGCACTTTTTCGCCTCAGCAATGTTTTACTAATGTTCACTCTCTCTGGGAGTCAGTGTTGTGTTTGCCGGCTGTTTTACTAGCTGTCAGAAGGCATTTGAAATGAGGAGGCATCTAAGCATGCGTACAAGGGGATTCATTTGACCTCATTATACCGCAATAAAGCAAGAAGCCGGTTTACTAAATATCACTGCACCACTCACACTTCACATCATATCATGCAGAGGAGCACGCTAAAAAGATGATTTCAGAAACGTCTGGTGAGTGGAGGGAGGCGGAGGGAATCGGGAGGGGGGGGGTTAACCTTCACTAGCCAGAAGGGATTCTGACAAGCGCAGGGGGAAAAACAGCTACGTAAAGCCCTGTTTAAGAGCAGAGCCAGCGAAGAAAAAAAGATTTATGCTTTTAATTAATGGCAATTAAACCATGCCTGTTGGGCTGGCCTATGGCAATTGTTCTCAGTAAAAAGGAGGCTGTGCTGGTGACAAGCATTTGAATCCACTAAGTTCTACCAGGGGAGCTGACACTGCAGGCATCAAACCCAAACTAAATCAATAAAAGAATTAAACTTTTATAAATTGCATTTTGACAAGTATCAGATAGCGCTACGCTTTGATATTACAAATTCCTTGGAGGTGATGCAAACAAGAGAAGCGGCAGTTAGTGATCCAAACAATCAAAGGCTCTCGTTAACATGCGCTGTCAGATGCCTCAGTGCTATTAATTACTACAAATTAATGTGACTCTGCCCGCCTCTACTGATTGGAATGATAATCAGACTCCAGCAGGCAGAGAGAAACATATGCAGCCTTGACCAAAATAAGACATGCTAACATATGCTCACGTATACTCATGTTTACAGGGCCAATCATTTAACTAGCGCAGATTTGAAATGTGTATACACCTAAACAAATCACATAATTTGTGACATGTTATTTTGTGTAGTAAAATAACGCTATAATTTGACCGTCCAGTGACCTAGCAATGACTTTCCAAACTCTGCTGTGAAACACAAAGACATTAAAGATATTTTGGATACCATGTCACAACATGTTAGCAAAGTTTTTTTTTTTTTTTTTTTGCGCCGTGGGATTCGTGTTCGAGGGGGAGGGCGAGTCTGCGGAAGCATCATCGCATGCAGCTCAACTTTTCTGTCAGTTGTGTCAGTGCGAAAATATGGGCATCACCATGCTTCGGATGCAGCGGGCAGCGACATCGTTCAGCTGGGAGCCAACAGGCTTTCTAAATGAGTCTAAGCTCTGTGATTATGCCCCCTCGCTAAACTGTTTGCCATGAGACTAATCAAGCTTGCCAGTAGTGCTTACGCACCCAATTTCTCATCCTTAACAGCTATATCTTCTGTGGCATCCGACACTATACTTTGAGACTGGGCGCTATTTGAATCTGTGCTAAATCTCAGCCTGCCCTCATTTATTCAGGGCTCATGTAATATTCAATCCCAGCAGAATGCTCAGCAAGTTGTGGCAGCGCTCTCAAGTTTACAGATTTATTGTGAGTTTTGGTGTCTTATCTACATGAAAAACATGGCTCTTTATGGAATAATTAATATGACTAAGGTTTGAACCGATTTTCGGTGTTTGGGTGAGTTTGCATATATTGTTGTTAAGATGTAACATGAGATTAGTTTTACATAACTGTAATATTAACCAATTAAATTTTAGCTACAGGGGTGGAAAGCCAAACATGACCAAAGCACTATTGGAATAATAGACGCTGCAAGTCTATATAAAAATAGTGTTTATTGAAAGAAAGAAAGAAAGAAAGAAAGAAAGAACACACAGTTACACAGTTACAAAGGTTACAATCACAGCATATTTTTTTTTACAATACTTAAACCTTAGTTACCCCTTTTATTATAATCCTCTTAATACTCATGCCAAAGTAAATCCTCTTATTTAAAATCACAATGATTATATTGAAATGCAAATACAATGCATACACATAAAAATCTTACATTATAGGCTTCAACACATGGACATTAAAAGGACATAATACTTTTGCTCGCATATTTTTTTTCACCCAACACACTCTTAATGACAAGTCACATTGATTATGAAGTGCTTGAAACTATATAGGATTACTTTTTATTGGCAGGTGTGTTTACTCTTGCAGCTCTGTTTCCTTGCTGACCATTTCTAAAACTACACATGATCTTATTCCCTTGGTAAAGTCCCCTCCTCCACCTGGCTTTAGCCACCTTTGACACCTGCGAATAGGGCAAGCCCTGAGGGACATGAGGGTCCGACCTCCGCCTGCATGGCTTTAGCGCAGTGAATTAAGGGGGAGAAAGACTGAGGGAGAGAGTATGTTTTCTGGTTAAGTGATGTCTTAAGGCCAGTGCTATACATGCTGAGGATGGGTACTGTATTATGGCACAGATTAAGCTTCTGTACAGAGGTGTAATTGGCTGAGGGGATTCAGCTCAGCCCTTGCTGTGTGGCCTTCTTCAGAAACTCAGATCAAAAGTCATTTGCTGTCTGACCCTGACTAGAGACACATACCGACTCTCTCTCTCTCTCTCTTCTCAAATGATTTCCTGTGAAATTCTCCCCCTCTGATGTCGACTTTAAAGCAGGCTCCGGTAAATTTAAAGGAATGTACGTGCCTTTTTGTGCATAATTTTTTTTTAATCTCTCTCTGAACTACTGTATCTTTAATTTGACCATAAAAGTTGTAATATTCACCTGAAGCGAACATGTCTGAAAGGATCGGGGCTTTGGAGAATAAAAGACGTTCCCGCCCTCATTAAGGTCTAATATGATAAAAGGAACTTGGAAAATGAGTGTGTGAGATAATAAGCATAATGTAGAATAATAGATTGTGCCCTCACTCTTTATGCGTACAACAAGTCGTTTATTGTTGAGTACGGCAGCATAATTTTTTTTTTAATCCAGATTTCATTTACACAGCAAAAAGACACATTTAGCAACATCATTTTAGTACATTACATGCAATTTCCCTCAGCTTAAATCTGCTTAACATTTATATGCATTTAGACTTCATTATGATAATTTGATATTTTAACTCAATGGCCGGAGGCTGGATTATGTGTGCTGTCTCTTTTATAATGTTAATGTCTGCCTTTGAAAATGAGGCATGTACCCATTGATTTTTTTTTTTTTTTTTTTTTTTTTTTTTGTGCTTATATCTGTAACGCCTCCCAAAGCCATGGGTTTAATGTTGTTTTGGTCTCATTCTGTGTTCTGAGCATTACATGCGCAAGGCGGGAAAACATGAGACGTGTTACTGATAAGATAAGACGAATGTTTTGTTGATGTCTTGCCATTTTTGCAGCCCTAAATGTCACTTTTCACAGATCCACTCGTGATCATATGGGCAGAGAAAAAAGAAGAGGAGAAGAAAAAACGCTAGCGAGGAATCAGAGAGACAGATTAGTGCCTCTTTGGTACTTCAGTATATCAGGACAGGGATTACCGTGCCAACAGCTGCGCCCGCCGGTCCCCTGACTGAGAAGAATTACAAGTATTATCACCTAGATCATTAAAGCAGGGTTCAGTGATTGCCGAATGGCTTCAATCAATTCATCCACAGATAACACGCTAGCAGCCGGACCCCCTGCATGAGAACTTGACTTAATTGGCCAATAAGTGGTAAGGAAAAGCGCATGCTATTTGATCAAATTACTAGGAACCTGGCGAAAGGGATTACTGTTCTTCAGGGGAAAGAAAGAAGAGAAGAAGAGAGAAGCCAAGAGGGAGGAGGAGGGGTCGCGGAGGGTCAGGGCTACCGGAAGGAGGGCCTGTCTTCGGCTAAAAGCGAGGTGGTTGAAAAATGTTGGCCCACTTGGCGGTGGAGCGAGGAAGCCAGAGGAGGAGTAGAGGAGGAGAGGAAAGGGGGATCCAGGTCATTCTTTTGCTTGGGGAGATGGACTCATTCATCATCACCCCCTTGGCCTGGTTTCTGCCTGGAGATGGCTGTAAACTAACAACTTCCACATGCTCCTGGCTTTCCTTCATTATGCTTCCTGCTTTGTGGCAGATTGAGCAACGGACATTCCACATACAGTCATTATCTACATGTACACACAATATCATTTATGCAAGACATATATATTAAAATTAGGATTCCTAGCATTGAACGCGCTACAAATTATAATTTATAGAGATAGAGAGCTATGAATATACAAATAATATGTACTGTATGCTTTTTTATAATGTTGATACTCAATCAAAAATCTTATTCTTAGAGAAATTGCATGTTTAAAATGATGGCAAATTATATAAACAGCCCCTCTAAAATTATGATAATAACTGATTATGTTCTGTGCCGACATCTTAGGACATGTGTTTCCATTTTTTTTACTTTTATTTATTCCATACCTTGTGTCTACATGTGCTCTTCCTTTAAATTTCCTGCCCAACTCTCATGATAATTTCCAGAGCTGCGGAGCGGGAACGTGTTAGTCATGGATGCTAAAGTGCTACAAACATTAATTTTGTCTTTGAAACCCACCTGCACAGAGAGGAGAGCTGAGCAGTGCATCTGTAATGCTAGCGAAATGAGCAGCCCTCTAGGGGGCCGGGCGTTAGAACCAAATACTGGCCAGAATTAGAATCTACGCCTCTGTGGCTATTCATAATGTCATTAACATAAAGGCAATTAAATGAGTTTTTAACCCTCAACCTCTTTTTGTTATTAATGAACATTGGATGTAAGGGAAGAGCGAGCGAGACCGCGGCGGTAATTATCTCCTCATCAGAGAGCTGAAACGGGCTTAAATAGGAAAGCAAAACAGATGATTATTGAAAGTGTTTGTAGCAGGGTGGGCCCGTGGGGGGGCTTCTTTAATTTAATCACATGACATGGAAGCAGGAGGATTAATTAGATGGGCTCTTCCCCTCACTGGGCACAGTGGTGCCAGTCTGGAATACTGGCATCCTAGGATGCGAATAGAGATCTCTTCTCAGTCAGATTGTCACTGTGATTATTATGAACGACGCAGACCTGTCTGCGCGCCGTGGACATCCTCACAGAAACGCTCGCTCCATCTGTGAGGAATTTTACGGAGCACGAGGGAGCATGTGCTGTTTACTTACCGCCATCTCAGCTTTTATCTGTTTATTTTTACCGGCTGTTAGCCAAGAAATTGTCATCAATAATGACTTGTGCTGACTTACATATGTTGAAAATTTGTAAATATTCTGTTGAGGGGATCGAGGATTATTATGTGGGCACAAATCCATTTTTTTTTTCTGCTGAAAGACGGAATTTCGTTGTAAAATAATTACACAACTTTCACACAGAGGGATCAAACTGAACATGCGCGTGACACAGATGATAAACTGTTTCTCCTTTAGCACCTTTGTGCGACACACAGGAGAAACTGGTTTATTTTTCTCAGAGATACAGAACATTAATCATAGCCATTAGTGTGTTTGTGTGTGTGCCGAGTCGCGCATCGACGTGCGAGCGTCTGTCCTTGAGTTCTGGTGCTTGAACGGGTCCGCCATACAAACAAGCAATGACAGAGTTACAGTTTATCAACAAAAACTGGATGCATTTTATCAAGTGGCGAATCGATCCGAGCTCAAAGACAAAGCACCATGTTATCCTTACAGCTCTCCAGGCCACAGGGGTTTAACACGAGAGCCAAGACACCACCAACAAGAAAACACTTGAGCTAAAACACTACTCTCCCTCCTCCTCTTTCCTCTCTGCTCTTCTTCTGTTTTCTCTCTCTTACCTCATGCTCCCCAGTCAATGTGCTTGGAGGTCACAGGTCATCATCACTGTGTTCTTGAGGTCTGCAAACAACTCATTATCGAGCCAGTGGTCTCATCGGGGCACAGGCTCTTGGGAAAATTATGTGGCTGTGTAGCATGCGGCTGCCCCTGTGAGTTTTGGTTGGTCCTGAGGGAAGACCTTGCTGTTTTTATGTGCCTCCCTCATGTTTAATCAATAATTAACTCATGTCAGCCTGCAGTTTACACACACATGCACATGCTAGGTGAGGATAAAAAAGGGGTGTGTGGGGGGGGTAGTTAAACATGGAAGCTTCTACCAACTGGTACGGTTATGTAGGAAATATTGTTTGAAAATATTGTGTATTAAACAAACTGGGAGAAATACTAAACTACTGCTAGTACTTAATAAAAATCTAATCTGAAAAAGATGATTTCACAAACTGAGTGTAATCGTCTAAACACTGTGTCTGTAAAAAAAAAAAATGCAATACAGAACTGCGGATGTGGTTTCCAAATTGAAAACAAGTCCATGGTTATGGAGAGTGTGATATTTCACAGCTCTATCAACTGCTAACTAAGCTGTCAAACGAGTAGAATCGGCTCGATCTTACCCGACAAACAATACACAAATGAGCTATGGGCAATTTGCTGTGATTATGCGTGCAAATGGGTAGACTTGTTTTTAATTTGCTTTCCTTCAACGGAGTGTTAAAAAAGATTATCCCCTCATGTCCGCACCTCACTCTTATAGCCAAGAGCATTATTTGCTATGTGACAACAGAAGAAAGAAACATGTGTAACAAAAAGTGAGAGTGAGAGAAAAAGAGAGCGAGAAAGAGATGTTAAGATGTTTGAAACAAACATGTCAAAGAACAAAGGGAGAACGTCACAAGCATGTGCCTGCTATGAGGCTGTCCTACAGCCAAAAAGTGGTCCGCTGGAGTCCCCCTCTCAAACAGAGACCTGACAGAGGATAAATCTGTCTGGTCCAAGGTCAACCTGGAGTGAAAAGCCCCTCTGAACCTACTGACCCCTTGGTACATCCTGACATCTCTATTGCAGCCACAGGGACCCGTTCTCATTTATAGAAGTCTTACTTTAGTGTATATGCTTGGAATACAAAGGCTCAGATATGAGCAGGGACCGTCAGTTTAACATGCTAATTTTATAGTAAAGCTAATGTTAGGAGAATATGACCACAATTAAAAGTGCTTGTTCTAATTCAGGAGAATACCTATGTTTTATTATGCCATGGCACCTTCACTGGCCTGAGATCTGTGGCTCAGATGTACTTAATTGACTGTCTATGTGTGATTAATGATAAGGACTTAAACATGCACATCCTGGACTTTCTGACCCAGAACTGAAAGGCAATTTAGGCTCAGAGCTTCCACGTTTGGAAGTAGTGGAGAAAGTAGAAAGTAAAAGAGCAGAAGACATTGGCACCAGGACGCAGTGGACATGTGAGACTTCCCTCCATACAATGATTTCCCTACCCACCTGAATTCAACAAACGATGAAGATATTTAAAGATTGTGTACATGCAGGTTTTTACATTGTATTTATATTTTTGTTAAATACCTATATGTAATTACATTTATTATTAATTTCTTTAATGACATTTATAATTACACTGTAGGGCCTTTACATGTTAACCATATTTCAGATTTGAAATAAACCTGAATTAATAAACACAGTAAAAATGTTTGGCTTAATGTTACAAACTGTAGTTATTCTGCTGCGTTGTGTCTGTGTGTCTCCTTTCCCAGACAGCTACCTGATTGGCTCCTGCAAGCTGATTAGTGCCGTCCTCTGATTGGT
>JAUYWG010000667.1:0-12595 GCA_034779775.1 Enteromius afrohamiltoni | reverse complement strand
TCCAGCAGTTTCTATCAGCAAATTTATGACTCTCCATATGAAGTGAACCTGAATCAGTTTCTGTATGTTCAGGTCAAGCTAAACAGGCCTGACAACAGCCTGGATCTCTTCCTGGACACCTGTGTAGCGTCTCCAAATCCCAATGACTTCAAAGACCGCTCCTATGATCTGCTGCGTAATGGGTAAAACCTTTTAATTTTTTACATGTGACTCCAACATCATTTCACATTTTAGAGTAGAATCGTTTGGGATCATAGACAGCATTAGTAAGATTTCTGTTCTTCCTAAATATTGCATGTTCTTGTACTCATTAGCATTAATACTTTGGCTGTAGATGAAACTGTCCCCAAATGTTTTTTATTTCTTTTGTCTTTTGCAGATGTCCCAGAGACAATACATATTACTCCTACACCAGCGGTCAGCACTATTACGCTCAGTTCAGATTCCAGGCTTTCAAGTTCCTCCGGACTCATGCCTATGTGTACCTGCAGTGTAAGGTGATCATCTGCCCCGATAACGATTACAACTCTCGCTGCCGCCAAGGTTGCCGCTACCGTCGCAAGAGATCTCTTGACAGCACCTACCACACCAATACTGTGACACTGGGGCCAATCAAACTCAAAGGTCAGAGGCCATTACCAGGTAGGGTATAAATTCAGTAGCACTTTTAATATAGGGACCAATTCTTGCTATTAACTAGTTGCTTATTATCATGCCTATTGGCTAACATATTGACTGTTTATTTGTACTTATGAAGCACATATTCTGCATGACCATATTCTGCATCTCTAATCCTACCCAATACCTAAACTTGACATCTACCTTACTAACTATTAATTAAGCAGCAAATTAGGAGTTTGTTGAGGCAAAAGACAGTTTGTTAATAGTGAGAACTGGGCTTTAAAATAAAGTGTGAGGCTTTTCTAATGACTGTCCATTCACTGTCATTCAAGGTATCGTGTAAAGGAGTCTGAAACGTCAAAGGAATTAAATGATCATGTTCTCAATCATGAACTTTATCATTACTATTATTCAATCCTTGTTAACCACACAACAAATAAATCTAAATACAAATTGTATTTTTGTAATTCAATAAAGCATTTCAAAACAGCTGTTCTTGTCAGTGGTGTTTTCACTGGTATATATAAACTTGTATTCCACTCAGTGTTTCTACAAGGTCTCTCAGTACAGATATTGGACCATCGTAATCAAGATAATGCAAGGTCCAAAAGACATGAAATAAAAAACATTTCTTGTTCAAAACTTGTTTTGTTCGAACCCTTTTATATTTATATATTTTAGGAAGTTTTGATGTTATTGATTTCTGCATTGAGTTCATTTTTAATTTACATTTTTTTACCCATTTCAATGTTAAATAGTATTTAAAAAAGGGTTGTCTGCTAAAACATCAGTCATTATGTTCCACCAAAATTCAGAGGCAAACAGGACTTAAGTAGACCCAAGTCATTATGTGTGTATATGTTGTTTTTACTTTTAGTTTTGAACTCAAGCTGCAGCAATACACAATATCCATACATTTAACAACAGGCAATAACAACAACACTTTGTTAGTTAAAATACCATCACTTACTGTACTACAATTTACTATTTAAAATCATAATAGATACAGTTACTGTCACAAATCGGCTGTGTTTTCTCACGCTCTCGATTTCTTGCGAGCAGACAGGACTCAGAGGCAGGAATATAATGCAACCTGGGACATTTATTAATTTAAAAAACAAACAAAAAAAAGGAAACCGCGATGAGCTATGCAGAGCTCCACAAGCTGACATGAAACATTAACAACCAACGAGGATACAAGACATGGGGCGTAATATTTATACAGAGACAATCAAGAGTAAAGACAATACACCTGTGACACACAGCTGGCAGAGGATCAGACAATGATGAGCAGGGCGGGGTTACAGATGAGAGACATGAGGGAGCTGACAGGTAAATAAACATACAAAACACATGGACTAGAAACGTAAACACAGAACATGGCAAAAATACACACAGAGAAATACGCCTACGGCGTTACAGTTATAAATTAATTCTTATAGCGATTATTCTACATAACGTAACCTGATGGCAATTATTGATATTCTGAAAATAAAACATGACTTGAATCACTTATATTGCTTGTGCATTCTTAAAAACCAATGACTCATAAATTGACCAAAGTGACCTTTTACACCTAAGAACAAGAGCTGCGATTCTGATTGAACTGAAAGATTGCCATACCAAACCTGCATTCCATAGTTTAGTAAGCTTCCCAGTACTGCTTGGTAAAACAACAGCAGGATTTTCTGACTAACCCAGTCTTCTTAAAAAATGTAGTCTTTGCTGGAATCTTCAGCAGAGATAATCAATGTGGGCTTTCCAAGTCAATAAACAGTCAATGACCACCCCAACATACTTAAATCTCCACTTGTTCAATAGTGATACCTTCAATAATTGCTGGTCTGTAATCACCCAGTTTTGGGTCCACTACCTTTTTCTTTAGTTTTCCCAACATTAACAATAAGGTGATTTAAATTACATTTTTGTTTTTTGACAATATTTGAGAGGAAATCTGAACTGAGCTGGATGATAACATCACTGATTCAATGATAAACTGTCTTTAGCTGAGAAATGGATTGCTTAGTAATTGTCCTCCTGCATTATCGACACGCTATTTTCCTGTTTAACACTGTGAAATTGTTTTGGCAGTCTGTATTGTACAAAGATGCCTTGACTGAAAGTGCGGGTGCCTCTGTTTGCTCAACAGTTAAGTAAAAATGCAATAGGCTATTAAAAGTGGTAATCATTGCACCAATAAGCATTGGAAACAAATGTTTGTTAATTACAAAAAAAGTTGTTCTTGAGTACTCTCAAAGCTATATGTTGTTAGAGTGTCACCGTCAAAGGGCTTGTTGCTAATTCACATGCTAAAACGGTCAAACCACAAGTCTGAAAAATGTTAACGTGGAAGAGAAAGTCCATTTAAAAGGGACAAAATCAAGTGCAATTTGCTATTGCGGATTGGCTTGTTTCTGTAATGAACGAGACAAAGACGTGCGGATCCATGTGCGGTAAGATTGATTTATTCATGGTCGGCAGGCAGGGTCAGATATCAGCTAACAGTACAGGAGAGGATAGGCAGTATCAAAAGTCGAGGTACACGGTCACAGTTTCAAAGGCAGGCGGCGAGACATCAATAACAATAATAATCCAGGTCAAACACAGAAAGGCAGAAATGATAAATGCTCAGAGTAGACTGTGGTAACTGATCTAACACTTCGCAATGTACTGACAGGTGAAACTCGTATTTATAGTGATAACAATGAGTGCTAATGACTGGATTGACAACAGCTGTGAGTGAGAGGTGCATCATGGGAAATTGAGTCCAGTAACAGAACAGCCAGAGTGCTCTCAAGCAGAAATGGATGACACAGCCGGCTGTGATCTTGACAGTTTCCCCCTTAACATTTCTATTGTCTCTCTTTAGAAATATTTAACACAGTTCATCCAATTTGCATAAATTACATAAAATATTTTTGCTTTCAAGAATTTGAGGATTTTCTGCCTGTGAAAAAAAAACCCTTACTTAGATTTTAACAATTAAAAGAATGCAGAGAAGGACCGTTATAGGGCAATATCCTTATGACGGATCTATATCCTGGAGCCTAAAATTATATCATTGTGGAAACGCCACAGCTGAATGCAGTGTGTATTTTATATCTGTTGACAAAGTTTGTGATTGTGGTGTGGTCCTGCAGAGATCGCAGTACAGATAACGTTAATGATGCAATTGTATTTTATTTTGTGCAAATAATGCTGTGTCCTTTCTGCGTTGCTTGAAAACACTTTTTTCATTCAGGTAACTGAAACTGGGGCTATTTTCATGTCTCTTGTGTCACACCCCAGACTTGTACTCTTTTGTTTCATATGTTCATTTTTATAAGTAAAGGTGACAGCTTTGCCTATGAATCTGTTTTTAAAATTGATTAATGACATGATCACTCCATAATCACAAACTTTGTGTAAACAGACATATTCATAAATTAAGACAGAGCCAAGACTAGTAATAAAACAGCATAATATTCAGGTGTGTCTTTTCCACGATTATGTTGCTCTATTTATATGTTTTCCTCAGAGGCTCCAGGATATTGATGTGTCATAAAGGAATCCTCCTTTGGATGGTTTTGACTATATAAGAGGTAGCTGAATAACTAATGACTAACTTTATCAGGAGAGAAAAATGGAAGCTCTGACGTTCCTTCTCTGTCTGCTTCTAACTGCTAAAACATCTCAGGGTAAGGGTCTATCTATCTGTTTTTTATCAAATGTTATTTTCTGCTTTTTAGTTGATGTGATGATTTTTTAAATTCCCTTTTTTCTCTCACTACGTGAAGCATCATGTGGTGGCACTGTGACAGATTGGATGGGTGAATTTTTCAGCCCTCAGTACCCTAGTAACTACCCTGATAACTCACGGTGCACTTGGACCATTCGTAGCACTGGGGCGGCAACCGTGTTATTGAGCTTCAGAGATGTTTTGTAGGAAACGTACTATCTACCATTACCATTAATGATCTTTTTTGTCTCTAAATCTTTAGCTAAATAATTTATGTAATCAAAATTCTTGAAAAAATTTGGTGAACATAATGTATTGTTTTAAATATTCTGTGACAAAACATGAAATTTGATTCTCTCTCTTTCTATCTGTGTGTATACGTTCTCTTTGTTGCTAGTTTGGAAGAATGCTGTGATTACATCAGAGTATATGATGGTCCGACTACACTCTACCCCTTACTGGGAGAAATACGGGACTACACGAGTAAACAGTACATCTCCAGCAACAATGATCTCACTGTGCTTTTCTATAGTGATAGCAGTGTATCAAGAAGAGGATTTCATGCAAACTGGTTCTTTGTAGGTAAGTAATTCAATTAAATTATCAGAATGAATTTAATTTCTTAAAATAATTCTGGATTGAATGTTCAATTCGGCAATGCTTTTTGCGCATGCATTACCGTGATCGTTACAGTTAATTTACCTAGTGTGTGACGCTTAGGAGAATCAAAGACGCACAGCTTAACCAATGTAATCAGATTCCCAAATTATCCACTTGCAGCCTTTTTTAACTGAATCAAAAATATTTAGTACAATCATTCCTGAACAAATTGTTTTGTGAAAAAGATTCCCAAATGCAAGATTCCTATGAAACACTTATTTTCTTTGTATCAGAAATCCACCTTATATTTTTTTAAAGCTTAAATCAATGTAGTTACTGACTAGTTTACAGCAATGTTTAAGTTGGGCAAGTTACTCTAAAAAAGTAAGTAATTATTAGCTACTAATTACATCGTCAACGGTGTAATAAGATTACAGTTATTAATCACTCTCTCTAAAAATTAGGCTATTGCATTACTTATTACTTTCTAAATCCCACATCAACATCAACCATTGTTACAATACAAGGATAGACATGAAACTACTTACTTACTAATAAAATGTAATAAATTAGTACATTTAACAAATAATATTTCACGAGTTCGGGCTTGTCAGCTTGAATTTGGCGAAGCAGACTTGGTGTGCTGCTAAAGGAGGAGAAACTAGAAGGGCTACCGAGCCCTAGGGTGAATAGCCCTAAGGGCTCGGGAGAGGGAAGAGGCGGGTCAGCCGATTCCTAATCCTGAGAGCCCCACCTAGGAAAATGGAGGAGAAAGGGGAGGAGAAGGGATACAAAGATCAAGATAAGGAAGGGGAGAGGAAGAGGCTATTTTATAGGGTGAGTTTAGGGATCTGATAGGATGATATAGGATAATTGGAAAATTATGGGCGGAGATCGTAAAATAGGGGCGAGCCTTTGCCCCCTCCTCCCGAAATGAGAAAACTGTGTTTAATGGAAGGTTACATTATAAGCATACATTTTAAAATTAGATGATACATTCTGATATTTAATGCACTATTGTTTTATTGTTTTTATTTTTTGTTTGTTTTCTTAGAATTACAATAACTATAATTAGAGAAAAATAGTCATAGTTTACGCTGCATTAAATAATGTTAACAAACACAACTCATGATTTTAATAAAGCATTAGTAAATGCTGAAATTAACAAACTAAAATGAATAAATGCTGTAAAAGCATTGTTCATTCTTAGTTCAGGTTTAATAATGTTCTTAACTAATGAACCTTATTGTAAAGTGTTACAGTATTTTTAAATGTTTTTGTAAAGTCACCTTTTTTGCAAGTTAATCTGTTTTTTCTGTTTGTTAGATTCCAATACATGCAGGAATAACTGTGGATACTCTCTTGGCACTTGTTCATGTGACGACTACTGTCAGGACAACAGAAACTGTTGCTATGACTACAAAAGTGAGATCCTCTTGACCAAACACTTCAGTCATTATAAACAAAATCTCCCTTATACTAAGCATGTCTGTAAATTCCATAATGTAATTTTCATTTGTTCATAGATATATATAGCTTAAATTTATAATACAAGATAAAAACAATTGTCTCTCTTTATCCAGGTTACTGCTCACTGACGACAACTTGGCCAACTACAACAGGTTAACTTACATATATTCTGTCTGTTTTTCTGATTCAATCCATGATGTCATGCACCAAATGCATAGTGATGGTTTTTGTAGTGCTATATGTATCAATGGTCTCATGGATAATGTTTTATCTCTTCTAGATTTTCCCTCCTGCATGTATAACTGTGGACAGGAATTTGGCAGCTGCTCATGCACCTATGACTGTAATTACTATGACAGCTGTTGTCTTGATTATGATGGTGAGTTCCTCTTGATTAGACAGGCCATTTTAATGGCAGGGTAAGCGATTTCTGGAAGCTATGTTGATATTTTTGAAATCCCCAAAACAAACACGTCCCTACTCCAAAAGAGTCTCGTCCCTATTTTGATAGCTCCGCCCCACACATATGTAACCTACGCAACCCAGGCAACTATTAATTCTGTAAAACAAAGCAGAACCAATGTTATACAGTGTCTGGTGTAACCACATGTTTTACTCATCTGTAGAGAAGTTCTCTCCAGTGCTGGAAAGCTGATACAATATCGTATCACAAGGGTCCTACTTCTTGTCAGACACTTACCGTGCCTTTTTAAATACTATATATGCAAAAAAAAAAAAAATTCATTATATTTCTTGGATTTTGCTGAATCAATGGAAAATTGTGCCATTACCATAGTTTTATCTCTTCTCTTTACACAGACTACTGCTCATCAACAACAACTCCACCACCAACATCTAATCCTGAATTCTGTAAGATGAATTAATCATCTTACTCTTTGTAAAAACAGTAATTAGTTCAGCTTTGCTCTTGACTAAATGCGTACACTAATCAATGAGGTGTCCCTATTAAGTGTGCATTAAACTTACACTCATGACATCCTGAGTAAAATCTGTTCCTCTCTGCTAGCTCCCTCCTGCATGTATAACTGTGGACTTGACTTCAGCAGCTGCTCATGCACCTATGACTGTCATTACTATGGCAGCTGTTGCCTTGATTATGACGGTGAGTTTCTCTTGATTAGACCAGCAATTTTAAACACAGTATAAACAAAAATACAAATCTTGGTGAGCAAATCTAGGTCATTGCATTTCTTGTGACAAAATGAGTTTTGCTGCGTCATTACCCCAGATTTATCACTTTTCTTTATGCAGACTACTGTTCAACAACAACAACACCACCACCAACAACTTACTGGACAGATACATATGCATTCCGTGAGTTGAATTTAAAGGAGTCATAAACTGCCTTTTCTATTATTTTGTACTGTTCTCTGAGGTCCACATTGTGTTTCAATATTTCAATAATATATCAATATTCAATAATATATCAATATTTCTACATCCAAAAATACTGTAATTTAGAAGTAATTAGGAGTTCTATTCCGTCCTGGTCTGTGTAGGTGTGGCAGATTGTAAACAATGAAGTAAAAGCGCACTGATATGATTGGCTAAAAGTTGCATATGTTTGATAGCCTTTCACAGATGGATGCTGCAGTGATTTAGATTAAAAATGCATAAATATTCATATTAAATGATCTGTAATAACAGACAAAGCAACAGTGACCATTTAATAAAAACTGTCACTCACACTTGTGTGTTGCAACATTACTTTCGGCACAGCATCATCTTTTAGTTTCAAGCTTTCTGAAGATCCCGCAAATTAATTGTGCCTTGATTGTAAACAAATCTGCTGTAAAATAAACAAAAGGACCACGTTCTTATTAGTGTGGTCTGGATCGTCATTAAAAATAAACTTCATCCACTCTTTCCTGTTGTTAGGACCAGAAGGAAGCCAATGCAAATGCAAGTGTTTTACACAACTTGGCATTGCACTGTTGTCTTCAGAGCCATGTTTACAGTTTGATTTTAGCGTAGACCTGTGTTTGCATCTCTTGTAAAGGAGGAAGTGCTTATTGTAGCAGATTGGCTTCAATGTAAGCTGTAACAAGAATGTTTTAGGTTTAAAAACTTACAGGATGTTTTTATAGTACAACAATCTCTTATATGTCAAAAGATAAAGAGAATTTTGATTTCTAAGTTCAGATCCCTTTATATGACATAAAATTAAACAACATTTTGTAAAAGCAGTGATTAGTCCTGTAAGGTAGCAAGCTTTCTTGGCTCGGATTTCATGTCTCGCTTCTGGAATTTCTTATTTTGTTTTTTAATCTAACTTTTACGTTTAGGGTTTTTACCTCGTTTTAATCTGACTCCAATTTTAAGTTATTATTAAATTTAGATTATAATCTTAGTTTTGAATGTTGATTAAAATTTAGTTATCTTAATTTAGAAACTTGATTATTCTAGATATGCTAAAACACCATTCATCCGTTCAGTCGGATTGTTTAGAAATAACTCCTCTGTGTACTTTCTCTTTCCCACGCATCTTTTGGAGGTCTCAGCATTTTGTATGCTTTCTCTAATCAATGTGACCCAATAATGTGTGCATTAAATCTACACTGATTACATTATGAGTAAAATAATTTCTTCTCCTCTAGCTCCCTCCTGCATGCATAACTGTGGACAGGACTTCAGCAGCTGCCCATGCAACTACGACTGTCATTACTATGACAGCTGTTGCCCTGACTACGACAGTGAGTTCCTCTTGATCAGACAATTTAAAGTAAAATTCTGTAAACAAAAATACAAATCTAACAATACATTTTTTTTATGTAATGAAAACATGGGACATTGTATTTTTAGTAACGAAATGGATTTTGCTAATTCAATTAAGAATTGTAGCATTATTTTCTTCTTGTTTCAGGCTACTGTTCTATAACAACAACAGCGACAACTACTCACTGGCAAGATACGACAGGTGCTGTGACCAATTAATTGAATTTAAGTGCCACTAAAGAGATTAAACAACATTTGTAAAGGCAGAACTTAGTCCATTTTTTCTCTTCTAACTAAATGTGTACACTAATCAATGAAGTAACCCAGTAATGTGTTCATTAAACATACATTGATGACATTATGAGTGAAATCTGTTCTTCTACACTAGCTCCCTCCTGCATGTATAAATGTGGGTACCACCTCGGCACCTGCTCATGCACTTTTGACTGTCAGCACTATGGCAACTGTTGCCCTGACTATGACAGTGAGTCCCTCCTGATCAGACATTTCTAGATCAAATGCTCTCTAATTGTACTGGTATTGTGTATATGGTTTGAGCATTTGTTTATGCATTGTATTTTCAGAAATTAAGTTAATATAGTTTAATTTTTATCTTTATACAGACTACTGCCTAAAGACAACCACTTGGCCAGCTACAACAGGTGCAAACTTTTTAATTTGTCTGTAGGATTCAATCCTTTCCCTGGTGTCCTGCATGTAGATGGAAGCTGAATATGGAAGGCTGAAAGGGCCAAAGGTCTTTAAATAGAACATGTGAAATTTGTCCAGTGAAAGGATTAATATGTTGGTAAATATATAGGTAAATCTGGTTTAGAAAAGTATTACACGTTTAAGCTCAGACAGAATGTGTGTGAGACTCGTTCAAATTTGTCGACTAAATGTGGGTCTTCACGCAAACTAAAAAAAGTGCCTTAACAAAGTCAGTGTGCATGAATGTGCAGTATGTGCATGTCTACACATAAAAAAAAGGTTAACAGAGACAATCCATGTAAACGGTTAAATTTCACACATTATGTTCAAAGATATTTACCCATCTGTCTTCCATGTCACTGTAGCCATGCATCACATACATGCATGTATTAATAGCTTCACAGACAATGTCTCTATCTACTAGCTCCCTCCTGCAGGTATTCCTGTGGATATGACCTTGCCTTGTGCTCATGCTCCTCAGAGTGTGAGGTTTTTGGCTACTGTTGCCCTGACTATAAAAGTGAGTTTCTTTTGACACTTTGAAATCAAACACTTCTTAAATAAAAATTTCCTGTGGTCAGCATATGCCATAAAATGGTTTTTGCTAAATCAAAGCATAACTGTGACATTACCTTTCTTCCCCTTTCAATTTTATTTATTTTCTTTACACAGGCTTCTGCATAGCAACGATTCACCCACCAGATGATCCAACAGGTGCTGCTTTTTTTGTCACTTAAGATTTAAGTGACAAAAATGAGATTAAATAAATCGGTTGAATGCACATCTTTTGTAACTAAATGTACTTTAGTCAATGAAGTGATCCAATCATTTGTACAACACACAAATTTTGACATTTAGTTTAAATCTGTTCTTCTCTCTATTAGCACCCTCCTGCATGCATAACTGTGGATACCACCTTGTTCATTGTTCATGCTCCAGAGCCTGTCAGTACTTTGGTGACTGTTGCCACGACTATGAAAGTGAGTTCGTTCTGATCAAATTGTTCCTGTAGTGAGCACAAGTCATTGTGTTTCATGTCATAAAATGGATTTTGCTTAATTGTAGAAGACAATGTTGTGATGTCATGTTTCTTCCCACTGCATTTTTATCTCTTCTGTTCAAACAGGTGTCTGCTTGAGAACAACAACACCAACAACAACAACGACATCAACTCACATGGCAGACACAGCAGGTGATGCTGTCATAAAGTATGAATTTAAGTAATCCAGAAGATTCAAAATTATTTATAAAGGCACATATACTAATGATTTCCCTCTTTAGCTTAGTTCTACTGATTTGACCTCATATATTGACAGTATAATGACAATAAATTATCATCTGAATGTATAGCAATTTACAAGTGCATTACCTTCTCAATCCTCGATTCATACTTTTGACAGCAGATGCATACTCTTGTGAGAATAACTGTGGCCAAAGGTTTCCCCTCTGTAGTTGTGACTATGACTGTCAGTTCAATGGCAGCTGTTGCTTTGACTACGATAGTGAGTTCCTCTTATTCGGACACTTTAAAATGAATTACTGTGTAATGAAATTATAAAAAAAATAATTGTAATAAAATAGATTTAACTGAATCCTACTTTCATTTTATCCCGTTTACAGACTACTGCTTAACAACAACTACTTCTCACTCGCAAACAGCAGGTATTGTTGCCATGAATTTAAGTGACACACTTTAATTCTTCCCTGGTCACACTTTATATTAGGTGGCCTTAATTACTATATGCACTTGCATCAAAAAAATTGTACAATCCACTTATTGTGTTTATGTTGTTTTGCAATAAACACACTTCCACTGCTATTTAGGGGGATATGGGTAAGGTTAGGGACAGGTTTGGTGGTCTGGGTAGGTGTAGAATGTGTTCCTCTTTAACCCTGGGTAAACTTCAGGAACAGTCACATTCTACAGTAGGTTTAAGGGTGGGTTAAGGTGTAAGGAATGGGTCAACAGTGTAAATATAAATGTAATTACATTCTACTTATTATTTCTGTAAATATAAGTTAAATGTAAAAACATGTCATTTTAACAAATTATTAATTAATTAATAAAGGCTAATAAAAAGTGGGACCAAATCCATTTCTCTCTCTACTATAACAGGTCCGTCCTGCATGTTTAACTGTGGATACAATTTCAGCAGCTGTTCATGCAACTATGATTGTCAATACTATGGCAACTGTTGCTATGACTATCACAGTAAGTTCTTCAAAAATAGGTAAAACAGCCCTTATTCACTGTTCAGTGTATCATAAATTGTATTAGATTATGCATAATGTACTTCATAATATGCATAGAAATACAAAATATGTTTTGGGGAATGTTCTCACTGCTATTTTCCCTTAACTATACTGTGACCACGGGCTTCATTTTTGTGTGAATTATTATTAGAAAAATAACACATGATACTTCTGGTTCATACTCATCCAATTTTAACCCATTCTCTTTATTCAGGGTATTGTCCATCATACCCAACAACAGGTACTGCTGCCACTAGTTTTAGAGGCTACATTTTACAGAACATTTCGATCTGATTCTGATGAAATTTATTTGTTATTTGTAACTGTAAGATTGAACCCAATTCTCTTTTTTTAGATCCAGTTCCTCATCCTGAGTGTGGAGGACACCTGTATGGTTCTGGGCTGTTTTCCAGTCCAAACTATCCAAACTATTATCATGACAATGCCTACTGTGTGTGGTATCTCTCTGCTCAACAAGGACAGAGG
>JAUYWG010000666.1:0-12600 GCA_034779775.1 Enteromius afrohamiltoni | reverse complement strand
GCCCGGAAAAAGGAGCGTAGCTGGAGGAAAACAAAGCTAGAAGTGTTTTGTTTAGCCTGGCAGGAAAATATGCTAACAGAAAAACATAAAAAATGGCTAGAACCGATTACTATTCATCTCTTTTGGAAGAAAACAAACATAACCCCATTATCTAGTCAATACATTGACTAAATTAATAAAAAATATAGCGTCAACGGGTACTGACTTTCCACAAGACCACAGCAGTAATTACTTTTTGCAATATTATGCAATATTTTACTTCCAAGATTAATATTATTAGAAATAAAATAGAAACTGTGCAGCCGTCAGCTACAGTATCCAATCAGATCAGATTGATTTTGTCAATTATTAATTTCTCATAGTCGTTATGATATGTCCCAAAAGCCTTCAAACTGGCTGCTATTAAGCCTCTCATTAAAAAAAACGCAACTTGGCCCCAAAGATTAAGTTAATTAAAGACCTCAAATCTCAAATTTCCCTTTTCTGTCAAAGATACTAGAAAAGGTAGTATCCTCACAATTGAATCCTTGAGACAAAGAACCATACAAGTCCATATTTTCAAATTTTGAGTAATAAGATTTTTTTCATTTGGATTGTGAATATTATATTATATATTTTTATTTTACTTAAAGATAGACAACAAAAGCTTCTCAATTCTAAGGAGATAAAATTTTTCAGTGTCAGTATTAAAAATTAAAAGTTATTGTGATTGATATTTCTCAAATGAAAATGAACAGTATATGTCCAGTTTATGTGGAATAACTGTATATAACTTTATTCAAATTTGTTTAAATCACTTTAAACCACTATAGATCTGATTCCTTTATCTTAGTTTTAATACAGTAACAGAAACTTTAGGTTAATATTATGCATTGCTTTCAAGTTTATTATTATTATTTAAAAACCAAAAATACAGTATGAACAATGTACAATACATAGACCTTCTTACAGGACAGGCAATAACAATAATTTCTTAACAATAAACAAATAAATAAATACAACAATAATACATACAATGCAGACATGCATCATCGCTAAATATTATACAAAATATAAGGCATACAAGATAATTGAATAAAATAAACTACTTCAAACTGTTCTCGCACTCCATCTCACGATATAAATAAATATATATAAACAAATAAACTCTGCTTTTCGTAGTTTACACAGGACTGGAGGGAAACATGCATTGATACAGCTTTATTATATATGGTATGTGGTTTATTTTTATATGTTAACTGTTTTTGTGGTGTTTAGCGCTGCTCAGCGCGTTCAGAGAGAGAGCGCTCAGATCAGCGAACATATATGGTTCTTCCGCGCACCTCTTTCTGTGTTTTTTTTCTGGGTTTTTGTTTTCATCTTTGATTCTAGTATGGTTTCCCAACATCCCTCAAAGCCTTCTTTACTCTGTCCTTCCATTTGTTCATTTAGGCTCTCCTTCTTCTGCCGAGGTTTTGCCTTTTAATGTCCGAAGTGCACATGACAGCAAGCAGACGTTTTTTCCAGGTGACGCTATTTTAATGTTTAAAATGCAGACTCTTGGTCGCGTGAAAACATCCCCAAACTGTTTCTTTATGCAAAGTTCACACATACAATTAATGCCACATGATTATTTCATTTTTTTTTTTTTGGACTTATATGGTTCTTCCTTGCATGCACTCAATTGTATTCCTTCTTAGAGAAAAATGGTATCTGTGAGGATTTCAAGTCAGGATTTAGACCATATCATAGTACTGAGACTGCTCTAATTAGAGTTACAAATGACCTGCTTCTAGCATCTGATTGTATCTCATTATTAGTGCTATTGCATCTCAGCACTGCGTTCGACACTATTGACCACAATATTCTCTTGAATAGACTAGAAAACTCTATTGGCATTAGTGGAAGTGCCTTAGCATAGTTCAAATCATACTTATCCGACCGTTATCAGTTTGTTGCAGTGATTGAGGATGTATCAAATCGATCACAAGTGCAGTATGGAGTACCTCAGGGCCCAGTACTAGGGCCGTTACTTTTTACGCTTTACATGCGGCCATTGGGAGATATCAGGAAACATGGTGTTAGCTTTCACTGTTATGCTGATGATACATATATTTCTTCTCAGCCAGGTGAAACACACCAAATTTAAAAACTGGAACAGAATGCATAGCTGATATAAAAAATTGGATGTCAAGTAACTTTTTAACAGTTAAGTTAAAAAAAGTTAAGTTAACAAAACCACACACGTAATAATCTAGACAACTGCCTAACACTTGATGGCTGCTCTGTCAATTCCTCTTCATCAGTTTGGAACCTAGGTGTGCTGTTTGATAGCAATCTTTCATTTGAAGGCTTAGATTCCAAGCATCTGTAAAACTGTGTTTTGCCATCTCAAGAACATACCTAAATTGCGACCTATGCTCTCAACCTCAAATGCATGTTAATTCATGTGTTTATGACCTCGAGGTTAGACTAGGGGTGGGTGATATGGAAAAAATATCATATCACGATTTTTTGGGGGGACATCACAATTCACGATTTTTATCCCGATTCTTTTTCAAGTTGTTTTTTTACTATTTTTTTTACTATTTTGCAAATTACAGAGGTAGGGGTGGGCGATATGGCAAAAATATAATATTTTATTATGATTCTTTGTCATTTATTTTACTTTTTGCAAGTTTTCTGTGCAGTACAGACAAACTAATTTGCCTTTTTTATTAAATACAAAGCCCATAAAATAAAGAAGGGCAGACATTTAGTCCAGAATGAGCAAAGATAAAAATCTTTGTCATTTTATCTTTGTTATTCGGATAGATACACATTACAAATAAACATAATATGAATAAAGCAAACAGTGTTTTTATTTTTTTTCTAATTCATGACCCCTTTAAATGTTGAGTGTTAACTGTTATGGAAATTAAGCTATCATGAGAACTGCATTGGTGCATTGGTTTTGAAACTAGCAAAAGCACCTGCACTGCATTGTGCCAGGTGTCTGATAGGACCCATAAACAATAGGATTTGTAAACAAAAAAGAAAGAAAAAGAACACAAGAAATGTAATTTCTAATTTGTTAAAGCCTTCTATTCAGGTTTCATTATTGTCTTTTCACAAAGGATTTCAAGTGGGTAAAGCAATTAAAAAATAAACAAAATCTTAATTTTTTGTTCTCAGCCAATATGGAATTCTATCAAAAAGACACTGGGCACAATTTTAAATTAATATGAAATGCCTACATTTGAAATGATTATGAAATACCTACAATCTAACTAACCAACATTTTACACTCTTTTTTTATTTTTAAACTTAATGTGTGATCATGAACACCATCTGAACTCAATAGTTAAATATTTTTCAACTGAAGAAGATTGTGTACTTGGACATACAATGACATCCACTCACCTGCAGGTTGAAGTTTGGTAGCAGTGAACGGAAAAACAAAGATAATGTGCTTTCATTTGAGGCCCCCATGTTCTGCCTGAAAACAGACATTTTAGACATTTTAAATATTTTACAATTTAAAGGATTAAAATTAACAGAAATATGTCAATGTCAAACTTCAAATATTTTATTTACTACTAAAAATTGTTACACTAACTTAAGGTCAAGTCACACTGCACTAACAAACACAGACCACTCCCCGATAAACCTAATTCAACATGTTCAATTCTATTCCAGAATCGAGTTCAATATTCTATTCCAGATCAATCACTGCTGAATATTTGTGTGTTTGAGAAATAGCATCTTATTAAATTGAAACTCACTACTGTGCATATCCTTTTACATTAGGGGTGGGTGAAATCTTATATCACGCTATGACTTTTTATATCTTGATAATGATATACATCACAATATAAGAAGTAAGTTTAAGTCTTTGGATTATTTAAATGCAATGATTTAGGCTCACATTTAACAAAAACCCACCAATTCTCCACAAATTAGAATACATCATAAGTATTTAAGTAATACTTCATAAGTAATACTAAACATTTTAGTGAATTGTTGGCTTTCTGGAAATACTTGTATTGGCTGGTAGGGGCTGCTTTTGCTTTAATTACTGCTTCAATTCGGCATGGCATGGAGGTGATCAGTTTGTGGCACTGCTGAGGTGGTATGGAAGACCAGGTTTCTTTGACAGTGGCCTTTAGCTCATCTGCATTTTTTGGTCTCTTGTTTCTCATTTTCCTCTTGTCAATACCCCATAAATTCTATACAGGGTTCAGGCCTAGTGAGTTTGCTGGCCAGTCAAGCACACCACCAGCATGGTCATTTTACTACTTTAGGTGCTTTTGACAGTGCAGGAAGGTGACATCTTTAAAAAGCTGGTCAGCAGAAGCAAGCATGATGTGCTCCAAAATTACAGGGTGCAGTGACATTGGTTTTCAAAAAACACAATGGACCAACACCAGCAGATGACACTGCACCCAAAATCATCACAGACTTTGGCACTGGACTTCATGCAACTTGGGCTATAAGCTAAAAGCTTCTCAACCCTTCCTCAGACTCTAGGACCTTGTTTTCCAAATGAAATATAAAACTTGCTCTCATCTGAAAAGAGGACATTGGACCACTGCGTAACAGTCCAGTTCTTCTCCTTAGCCAAGTTAAGACGCCTTCTGACATTGTCTGTGGTTCAGGAGTGGCTTAACAAAAGGAATACGACAACTGTAGCCAAATTCCTTGACACATCTGTGTGTGGTGGCTCTTGACGCCTTAACCCCAGCCTGTCCATTCTTTGTGAAATTGAATCAATTTTGCTTGACAATCCTCATAATGCTGCAGTTCTCAGTTAGTTGTGCACCTTTTTCTTCCACTCAACTCTCTGTTAACATGCTTGGATACAGCACTCTGTGAACAGCCGGCCACTTTGGCAATAACTGTTTGTGGAAATGATTGTATTCTGGACAACTGTCAGATCAGCAGTCTTCCCCATGAAGTGGCCTAGTGAACCAAACTGAGAGACCATTTTGAAGGTTCAGGAAACCTTTGCAGGTGTTTTGTGTTGATTGGCTTATTGGCATGACACCATATTCTAATTTGTTGAGATTGTGATTAAAACCGAAATAACAAAATTGAAAGAAATCAAAATATATATTTTTGTCCATATTGCACAGCCCTAGTGTGCCCACATTTGTGCCATTAAACAGGCATGAAAATGTGTCAGGGGTGAAAAAGGTGAGAAGGGTGCTCGAGGGGTGATGTGGCCTCTGATGGGGCCGGGAGGTGGGGGGACTCCCACAGAATAAATATTACGGCCTCATTAGTGGACATGTTATAACTTAACTTGTTTATTCTTCCATCATGATTGACAGCCAAGGTTTTTTTTTTCTACCATTACCAAAAAACATACCATCAACTACAAATGCAGACAAAGCATGGCAAAGAAAAAAACATGTTTGATAAATGTTTCCCTTTGCAGTGGCCAAATAAATTTAATGGAATAATAAGCCAAGCACGTTCTGAAAAAAACTGTATTGACATTTGTCTATAGACATATCTACAGTAGGTGGACAACCAAAATGACTACTACCGCTGCGCAAAGTGCCCGATTTAAATATAATTCAGTCGTGTGTTCATCCGTTCATGAAAATACCGCCAGGTGGCGCAAAGTTTCAAAACTGACTACAATTTTGTTTTGTTTTGTTTTGAGATAAAAATAACCAAATAAAACAATAACACATTATAATATAACACCCTTAAAAATAATATGGATGACTTTTTAGAAAATTTATTTATAAAAGGTGAAATAACATGTCACCAGGACATCATCCTTAAAAAAAGAGAAAAAAAGAGCAGCATAATGTGAGAATTCACATCACTCACACGCAGAGCTTGTGCAAACAGAGAAAAGCCTAGCTACATATATCCTAAAAGAAATGCATAGGTCCATATTCCAAATATATTTTTCTATTGAAATAATAAGTTGAACCAGAACCAGAGTAAAAAACCAGCAGCTTCTCTGCGGAATTTCAGTTGAGTTTCAGTTTAATTGCAGTGTTGTGCAAGTTACTTCTAAACTGTAATATATTATATATTACTTGTTATTGCTATTTAAAAGTAATGCCTTACATTACAATATTACTGATTTAAATGCATTTTTTTTGTAATGCGTTACATACTCCTGTCATTTTTTTTAGTTACTTTCACCAAAATAACTACAGAGAGCGCGCCGTCAGCGCAGCTGAAGAGTTCTGCATTCAAATACACGCAACAGACTAAAGCTTGTCACAGCATCAGCAAAAGTAGACTAATTACCAGGAATATGTCCAAGGAAAATAGTAGGAGGTTATTTAAATTATTTGGTGTTTTCTGAGTCTGTCACAAAGATACATTTTCTGACTCGCCATCTCCTCTGATGCACCATAAGTCATCTTTATGCATTAAAATAATAATGAAAGCGGTTTTGGTTTTTATGATTTTTTTTTTTTTGCGTGGACACACAAATAAAAGTAGACCCTTAACAGTTCTGAATGAGGTATTACTCTTACTTTTAGCCTATCAGAAAAAATGATGGCGTCTGCCTTTTTGTTTCCACTGGAAAAAAATGCAAGTGGTTGCACTGGTTCCTCCGTGTGCTGCAAGAGCCTGCTTTATTCTCCTCACAAAGTGAATATACCATGTATTATTACAGCGCAGGTTTAATGTTTAAACAGTGTTATATGATTGAAAGTTTTTTATTTTTATTTTAGGCAAGTTGTGATGATCTGAAAATGTTACATTGATTTAAAAAAAACGAACATTTATTTAAAAAAAAATTAAAACTTAATATTTAATGAACAAAAATGCTCCAAGCATTTTTCTAAATTACCTTAATAAAAGAAAAAAAACTAAACTAAATATTATTATTTTGCCATTACACAAAAATCTGAACTATTTTAATAGCTGAAACAGTATGAGCTGTTTGGTAGTAGGACCACTGTCCAGTGCGAGCCGGGTGGAGCTAATAGCCTCGGACCTGGGACACAGAGACCGAAAATCATTTCCACTTGTGGGCCAGTAGCCTCGCGACATTCCTGTAAAACCTGCTCTAAATACGCCTTTACTTGACCGTGTCACACATTCAAGGTTACCCCAGCGAGAACGAGATTAAATAAATAAATCGCTCTACACATACTGTATATATTAGAAGCTGTCCTTTAGTATTCATTTACAAACACATGGATAATGACTGACCACAAACAGAAAATAGAGGCTGCCAATGGCTGCCCACTGCTCCGGGTGTGTGTTCACGGTGTGTGTGTGGTTGATCACTTCTCACTAAGAAAGCGCATTATGCATGCCATAATGTTCTGAGAGGCAACTCGTCGTTTTTACCATATATAATAAATTTAGATGAGCAGCACTAGGAACATGTACTAAAGGCTTGTTTTTCATGTAATATTATATTTATTTCATCATTTTGGCTCATAGATAATACATTAAACTTATTTATTTGATTCGCTCTTTAGACAGGGGCATCCAATAGTTTCCTTTGTTTACAAATACACAGCTGTTTTTATTGTTAATGTACACAAATATTTAATGTAGATTTCAGTAATGTCTTATTCTTGAAGGAGTACTGTAAGTGTTTCCACTTAAAAAAAAAAAAAAAAAAATCAGATGATATGCCGGCGCCGTGTGCAGTTATAGACGCATTACTGACTGACAACTTCAGTCTTCAGAACAAAATTTCACCTAATATATTTAAACACATTTTTAATAATATTTTATAATATATAAATATTCACGGGCGCTGCAGCAATGCCTGCCCACTGCTCCAGGTGTGTGTTCACAGTGTGTGTGGTTGATCACTTCTCATTGCTGTGTGTGTGGTTGATCGCTTCTCACTACTGTGTGTGTGCACGTTGGATGGGTTATATGCAGAGCACAAATTCCTAGAATAGGGAACCATACCTGGTCACTTCACTAATATATTGTATAGTCAATACAACTACAGCGCTTCAAAATAAAAATAAGCTGTAGTTTTTTTCTCAGTGGCAGACGCGCGTCTCTTTTATTATTGATATTATTGTGAAGTGAGATGAATAAAGAGTCTTGAGGAATGGACTCTGTTGTGGGGGGTTAATGAAGGTGTGAATCTCTGCTCGTTAACACGGATAGATCAGCCAAAAGTTGTAGAGCAGGTTTTGCCAAAGTGTTTTAGGACAAATGTCCCCATTGGTTTGGCTTTTGTAATTTTTGGCAACTAATTCCAAGTTTATTTAAATGAGCCTTATATTCCGCGCTCAAACACAAGTGTTAAGTTTGCCAAAATCCACAGGCCTAACTGATCTGATTCTAGCTGGGGGGGTGAACGTTCGATAGAGGTGTTAATCTCTCATCATTCACACGGAAGCAGGGTGATTACACTCTCATTGATATGAACGGCCAGCAGTGTTCATCTAAGTATGTGATCTCCTTGAACCTTTTGACAAGAGACAAGGCTTTACAGCTAATCAAAGCTAATGATTGCAGTTACATACATCTTCAAAAAACTCTATTTTAAACGTTAAAGCTATGAGTGATGCAATACCAAAATAAAACGATAAGAAGCTGTCTATAGGAGGACATTAATCTGCTCACAAAGAAAATTGAATTAAAATAGCTCAGTTTTGTATGTTTAATTTCAAAATTATTATATTTCAATTTGTTTGTTTATTAAGTTAATTTAGAAAAATGTTTGGAGCATTTTTTGTTCGTTAAATATAAGTTTTTGGTTTTTTAAAGACCAAGCAGTCATCAGCAGCCGATCAGAAAATGATTGATCACTTTAGCCTTCTCAAACCATCACAACTTGTCTAAAATAAAACTCTACATATGCCCACTAAAACAGCCTATAACAATGTTTAGATGTTAAAAATGCGCTATAATAATAAATGTGGGATATGTTTGTGCGGAGATGCTGAAGTGCACTGAGCAGGACGCGAAGGACACAATCACTTTAATTTTTTCAGAAACAAAATAGCCTACGACATCAATTTAAATGTCCATCATTAAATACAATGTTTAGGGAGACTTCATATAGAAAAACGGGCTTGGTAGTAAATGTTTCCTCAGTGAAATCATGGCGTGGTGGATTCACTTGTTGTTATCTCAGCTGTATCCATAACTGCAAGAGAACGTGTCAGTGAGGACGAGCATCAGAATTCCTTAAATGCTTTCAAACTGAGATGTTTAGAAGGTGTTAAACAGCGCTGCTGCACACAAAAGATTTTCCTAGTTTCTATATGTTCATTTAAGTCATATGCAACTAACCGTAATGAATGAGTCTTAATATATTCCGCGCTCGAGCCCTCGTAATAAGCTTTCCAGAATGCACAGGCAAAAGTGGCTTAATAGTTATGGAAAATATAAATAATTATAAACTAATGTTTTCTTGGTCGCACCTTTATAGAGAAATGCAATCTGTTCCGATATGTTAGCTATCGTGGCAAGTTTAACTTATTTTCTTATTTTAGTCAGGTCTTAAAAATGGGAGTGAAATACAGTGCCTCATGTTATACTAAAATTAAAAAGAAAGAACTCCATTCCCAGAGTAGTTTTAAATAATAAAGTACAGTTAATGAATAGAAAAGTCAAAAACATACTTGTAACGAATATTAATAAGAATATTTTTATTTCACACATTCATGTGTTTCCTAGACTACTAAAATAGGCTACCACTTTCAATGTTCCAATGCAAAGTAGCCTAAACTTTTTACATTTTCGTTCTAAGAAGCACAAATAACTTAAGTAGACTACTAAATTGCAATTTGTGAATATTAACTTCAGTTTTTTTTCTTTCATTTTCCGCTGACTGCTAAAACATGCTTTAAAGCGTTTGCTCAATAACTTGGTTAAAGCGCCTCTCGGCGGTCAACAGCTGCAAGTGCACTCTACAGTGCCACGGCAGCAGTACCCAGAGGCGGTAAAAACTTCATTCTGGTTGTCCAACATCTGTACATCCCTTAAATAAAAGGACACCTCTTGCCCTCCAGTTGAAGCCACGACCAAATCCAGCTGTATTTCAACCCAGCATCCAGCTGTTTAACCAGAGCTGCATCGTTCCGCCCTAACACACTCATACTACAAATATAATGTTTGTATTAGTATTAACGATACTTTAGCATTAAATGTAACTCTCAAGGGTACGTTCACATAAAGCGTCTAAAACGCGATCCGCGTAACTTCTTCCACCAATTTCAAAGCGCTTGGGTGCTCGCGCTTCTGTATTGTCTGCGGTTACTATGCAACCATAAAGGCAAAATTATTTCTGCTTTGGATTTTACACTGCGCGGATCGACTGAAAATAAAGTGCTTGCGCATGCAAAACGCACTGCATGTGAAAAGCCCATAAGCCTTTGGTGACACATAAACACAATACGTTTGAATGGAACAAACGTCTGAAGCACAAGATAAACATACAAAACATGCAGAGCGGTGGGGCCCAAAGACTGGGATTGGGAATCACTGCTTTAAGGGGTCAGGACACATAAGGCAGTCAACTTGAGAGCATCTAGGTGGTACCTTTCTGGTCTGGTGTAAGACACAATAGAGTCCGGGGGAGGTAGAGGATCAAAACTCATTCCTGGCTGTGTGGTCACTTCCTGTGAAAGACAAAAATAGCTTTTTTTTAGAACTCAATAATAAAACAGATAATCTATATGAACAAAATAACATATTTAATATGCTGTTGTAATGAGAAGTATTTAATGCTACACAAAATAAAAATGCAATTTTGATTGTGTATACAAAAAAGTTCAAAGCAAATGTTTCATAAGTAACTCTGCAACTAAATGTCAACCAGTCCTCAAGAGTATTAGTAGTGTGTTTGCTAAATATCAGCTAACTCTTAAGCTATAAGCTAACTCTTTATTTTGATGGTTTCTCAACAGACATACTAGGGCTCGGCAAATATATTGAACAATATATTACGTGCATCTCTTCAGTAAAGCCTTTTTTTAATTTATTAGTGTTAAATCTCCATCAGCTGTTTTCAAAAGGAACACCAGCTTAAAAACAGATCCATAGATCACTGACAAGCTACGCGTTGAGTTTCATGGGTGATTCAGTGGTGCAGTTTCTCAGTGATCTAGGGCTCTGTTTATAAGCTGGTGTTTCTTTTGAAAACAGCTGATGGAGATTTACCGCTAATCAAAGAACCGGCTTTGCTGACGAGATGCGCATAATATATCACTTTTTGTGGAGGTCTTTGCTGTCCCTTAGTGTGAAGATTACTTGCAGTGTTTTAAATTGTAGCAGCCTATATCTACACACTTGCATACTTATTTTTAAATGAAAATTATACTTTAGATACTACAGATTTTTTAGCTTCTTTTCTTTAGGGAATATATATATACGGTCCATATATGGTCAGATGGTCCAAATTTTCCCGCTCTCATAGAGTTTAATTTTGGACACGATTTCTATAAAAAGAATGAGATACATTTGACTAAGAATTGATTGGAAGAAATGTTTCAAGCAAGTAGATTTAAACACACACATGCTAAACATCAATATTAATCTATAAACCATTCAATAGTTATTCAAAAATTCAACAAGCGATTAGCATACGAAAGTTGACTGTGTGGGTTTACATATAATATGCAGTTATGGGACTAGTTGCATTGTTAAGTCTTGTTAAAACGATTCTGAGCATGTATATGCATGTAAAAGGCAGTTTCTTTGCCATTTCTGTGAACGTAGGAAGGATGTGTTCTGTGAAGACCAGAAATTTCTTGTCCTTGGCCTCTTTGTGGAATTCGGCTCCTAATGTTTCAATGATCTGATCGAATCTTAAATTTTGATGTGTTTTGATACACTACACTAGGTCTGGGCAATATGGTTGAACACTGTATCACGATATCAGTGTTTTATATCAGTCCATATCGATAATTATTGTTATTTTTATGAACCATTTAAAATAAGGAGCAGGGGAAAAATACATTACATTTAAACATTTTTATTTTAAGCTTAACCTTCCTCTTATCATAATCCCCTCAGTAATTTAGACAGACATGCCAACAACCATGGAAAACTCAAATAATTAAAATGTAAACACAATGCCGATGCTTTATATCTTTGTAGCATTTAGATTCTTTGTCATAAGGCACTGATGCATAGTACCTCTCCATGGTGGTCTGCTGCTTGTGCGGTGCTGCAGCTACAGATGTTGTTGGTTGAATACAGCTGTGTTCCAAAGGGTTAGCGCGGCTAAGGTGGTACATCAAGTTTGTGGTATTACCAGTCTAGGCGGGGGCGATGGTCTTGCATAATTTGCAGACAACATTGTTCTGACTATGGTCAGACCTATAATATCCAAAAAACTGCCCTACTGGCAAGCTGACTTTTCCTCTTTCATTTCCTTGCTCTCTGCGGCTCTTATTTTTTGCTAATGAAGAGCAACGATACGAACAACGATATGGCGCAACCAAACTGTTACATGATTGGCTGTTAGCATATCACTCCCTATGTTGCTAGGTTACCAGAGAGTGAGTGCCTTTGTTAATGCAACCAAACTAACTTTGCAACTGCTGTTTTCTATTGATGGGAAGTTCGGATCATCTTATAGACTTGTTACGTCCCGTATAATAATATGTGAAAGGATTGGTGTTTTCTTTTCTATGGTTTCGGGTTCTGATTGTTAGAGTCTAGGGTTGGATG
>JAUYWG010000665.1:0-12619 GCA_034779775.1 Enteromius afrohamiltoni | reverse complement strand
CTCCACACCATTGCATTCAGTTTTTATTCACAATTTGTTTAGTGTCCCAACTTTTTTGGAATCCGGTTTGTAAATATGATGCTCAAATGATCGAAAAATATACCTCTGCAAACTGTGAAGCCATGTCATCACCGCCTAAAGAACCAGCACCAGCACCATCTCGACTCTGAAGAAGACTAATAAAAAAATAAAATGACAATCGTCATAATTACAAATTATATACTTTCTACGTTGAGTAAACTGATATGTATAGAATTATAATTCAAAAAAACATTTTAGTCTTGATCATTAATTACTGACATAAAAAACAAAACTTACTTTGAGTTCTCTGACACTTCTTCAATGAAGCCTGATTCACATCTTGGACAAACGCATTCCTGTTCAAACACAAATTATTAAAATAGATGTAAAATGTTTATCTATAATGTTTTGTGTTGAAGTAGTGCTAAAGTCAAACTAATGATATACTGAAGTATATTTGATTAAGCCAAAGTAAATGTTTGCAAGTAGGCCTATACTTTCTGTAAATTTTAAATGTTCTGCAAGACATTTTATTTAAAGATCATACAATCCTAATCAATACACATTTTAGGATTAATATTAAGAACCTTTTACTAGTGTGATAGTATAAAACGAAAGTTTATAAGATTATAGACAAGAAATGTCAGAGATAGTTGTCACAAGTTTGACTGCAGTTAAAAATTCTTAGGTGTACAGGTGCATCTACAGTTGAAAAGTTCATTTATTTCAGTAATTCAACTCAAATTGTGAAACTGTATACAGACTGAAGTAGTTTTAAGTTCTCAACAAATTAGAATATGGTGACATGCCAATAAGCTGATCAACTCAAAACACATGCAAAGGTTTCCTGAGCCTTCAAAATGGGTCTCTCAGTTTGGCTACACAATCATGGGGAAGACTGCTGATCTGACAGTTGTCCAGAAGACAATCATTGACACCCTTCACAAGGGGGGAAGCCACAAAGATTCATTGCCAAAGAAGCTGGCTGCTCACAGAGTGCTGTATCCAAGCTTGTAAACAGAAAGTTGAGTGGAAGGGAAAAAGATGAGAATTTTCAAGCAAAATAGATTCAAGAATTTGGGTGAACTTCACAAGGAATGGACTGAGGCTGGGGTCAAGGCATTAAGAGCCCCCATACACAAACGTGTCTAGAAATTTGGCAGTTGTCGTATTCCACTTGTTAAGCCACTTCGGAACCCCAGACAACGTCAGAAGCGTCTTACATGGGCTAAGGAGAACAAAAACTGGACTGTTGTTCAGTGGTCGAAAGTCCTCTTTTCAGATGAGAGCAAGGTTTGTATTTCATTTGGAAACCTAGGTCCTAGAGTGTGGAGGAAGGGTGGAGAAGCTCATATCCCAAGTTGCATGAAGTCCAGTGTTAAGTTTCCACTGTCTGTGATGATTTGGGGTGCAATGTCATCTGATGGTATTGGTCCATTGTGTTTTTTGGAAACCAATGTCACTGCACTCGTTTATCAAGAAGTTTTGGAGCACTTCATGCTTCCTCCTGCTAACCAGGTTTTTAAAGATGCTGATTTCATTTGGTGTGCTTGACTGACCAGCAAACTAACCAGAACAGGGTATTGTCAAGAGGAAAATGAGAAACAAAAGACCAAAAAATGCAGATGAGCTGAAGGCCATTGTCAAAGAAACCTGCACTTTCCATACCACCTTAGCGCTGCCACAAACTGATCACCTCCATGCCATGCCGAATTGAGGCAGTGATGACAGAAAAAGGAGCCCTACTAAGTATTGTTACATACACAGTAAACAAAAATACTTTCCAGAAGGCCAACAAATTCACTAAAAATATATATTTTTATTTGTTTTATGAAGTATTCTAATTTGTTGAGATTGGTGGGTTTTTGTTAAATGTGAGCCTAAATAATCACAGTTTCACAATTTGAGTTGAATTACTGAAATGAACTTTTCCACAACGTTGTAATTTATTGAGATGCACCTGTATTTCCAGTTTCCTCCACTAACATTGGCACCCTTGGTAAATCTGAGCAAAGGTGGCTGTGAAAATAAATTTGCATTGTTTATCCTTTTGATCTTTCGTTCAATTCAATTCACACATTTCTAACCTATCATTGAAGCAAAACAATTTAAAATAGGGAGAAATTCCTGTGATGAAATAAATGTTTTTCTTCAATACTTGTTGACCACAATTATTGGCACCCCTAGAAGTTTTTATGTATTTTGTATTTATCTCTGAAGTATATTCCCACTTATATCCACAATTCTGAGCACTCCAGGGTGATTATGGACATGAAATTATCCAGCCATGGTTTCTTGTTTCACAGAAATATATATAGGAGGAAAAACAAAGCCCAAATTCCCTTAATCATCAACACAATGAGAAAAAACAAATAATATATTTATGATGTGCAGCAAAAGATAATAGAGCTTCACCAATAGTGAAGTGGCTTTAAGACAAGAGCTACAGCAGTGATAATTACCACCATAAGTGAAATTATTAATTTCCAATCAACATAAAATGTTACAAAGCTGCCTGGAAGAGGACATGTGTCTGATAGAGCTGGAGAATTCTAGAAAATAGTTGAGTCTCAGGGTCAGAAAACCTTTTTTAAAATTGTCAAACAGCCCCAACATCAGCACATGCTGTTCAGAAGAGTTTAAGAAAAATTCTCCTCACTCATCCTAAAACAATCTCCAGCATGTTCAGTTGTCAGACAGGACTGAAACTACAAATGGAACTGGCTTTTACGATCAGATGAAACTAAAAAAATAGATTACATTACAAAATAGAAAACAAAAAAATAGCAGCAATCACTCAAGTCAATGGAGCTGGTATTCTGAAGGATCTGGAGAGCTTCTGAAAAAAAGGAGTGGTCTCTTTTCTCTTATCAGGTGTTCTCTAAACTCTTCAGGCATTACAGGAGAAAACTCAGAGCTGTTGGGAAAAAGACATTGCAAAAATTGGGTGCCAATAAATGTGACAAACATGCATTGAAGAAAGACATTTATTTCATCATGAGTTTTTCTCTCCATTTTCAATTGTTTTACTTCAATGGTAGGTTAGAGTTTTGTGAATTCTTTTAATAATAGAGAAAGGATAGACAATGCACATTTATTTTCACAGCCACCTTTGCTCAGATTTACCACGGGTGCCAATATTAGTGAAGGGCACTGTATTATTGACTTCAAAACAACTGCTTGAAAAATTGCATGAAAACACCTGTGATAACTTTCCCAGACTGAAGAATACAAAAAATTCAAAACACCTACCTGGAAAGCTACAATAGTCTTCAAAGTTTTAGACATTAGAGTAAAAATGCTGTAAAATGAGGATTCTTTAAAAAAAAATAATGCCATAAATATATTTAATTTATCAATTAACTTCTATAAACTAAATCAAATAAATATTTGGTATTACGGCTTTTGGTGAAAGAGATTCTGTTCCGAGGTACACATAGTTTTTTTAAGGTAGCTTTCCAGGTTTTTTTTTTTTGCCACGGTTCTTCTGGATTTAGTCTGTCTCAGTTTGTTCTGTTACCACTGAGGACCACTGGCTGTTGTCAGACAATAATCTCACTGCATTATTACAGTTAATGACAAAAATAATGTGTGGAAATGTAAACTGATATTATGCTACAACAAAAGATAGAAATAACCTATTTAAGACCTTTTTTGTTGTCGTTTTGTTTTGTTTTTTTGTTTGGTGAAAATATTAGTGGCCTAAGACTTTTGCACAGTACTGTGTATATATACATACTATAATATATGTAATATAATAAAATATAAATATGACATGCAAGCAAGCAAGCATCCAGCCTAATGTCAGACAACCTGTCAGGGACCTGCACACCTGTCAATCAGTGAACTGCCTGCATGTTTCTACTTCTACAGGGTTGCAGACGGTCGAGGCTGTGCTAAATTTGGCATCAGTGTAACTCCCAAACTTGGATACTGAATTCCTCGCAATCATGGCACTCATCACACACTCCTTAAAACGTTTGGTTACGTGAACCACATTTCCATAGTCCTACACCAATGCGCGAGAACTTATACAAACACGACTTGCATATGAAATATCCAATACTGTAAGTTTGTGCTTCTGTTATAAGTTATCACTGCAAGAAGGAAAAAAGTAAGTTTCGTCGAGGCGTATCACGGGGCTAGCGCACAAAACGAATGGATTTTCACACAGTGTTGCGGTGTACTTACCGGCATCTTGGGGTCAATTTCTCCTCTACAGCAGTGACAGAAGAACCTCTGTCGTGGAGCAGCAGCAACCGCGGCCTCCGCCATCTTCACTCATTAATAGCTTCTGTAGAACATGACGTTACGCGTCGCACTCTGAAAGGAGCGTCGGTTGACAAGGAGACGCGTCTTTTCGTTTAGGCCACTTGATATCCACGACATTCCAAACGGTAAAGCTTTACTAATTTGACAATTGAATTTAAAACATCGCACTCTTTTTAAAATTCCCTGAGAGAACGTATTTTTAATACTTATATTTTAATATTTAATAGGTATAAAATACTTTCAATATTATATACTCTGTGTCAGTCAATACTCATACTCTGTGTCAGTCATTAACGATACAAATGATTATTTTCTAATAGAGGGACATGGAATTATATATATAAGATAATAAAATAAAAATATAATACATTTAAAAATATTTGTATAAAAACTACAAAAATATTTTAAATAAAACATTCTACAGCAGTTGGCTTTTTTAACAGGAATTAATTAATCTGGAGTCTTGTTTCGTCATTTAATATGTGACCCTGGACCACAAAGCCATAGAGACCTTTTTTTTAAATGTATATGAAAGCTTTCCATTGATGCATGGTTTGTTAGGATAGGACAATATTTGCTAATATATAACTGTTTAAAAATCTAGAATCTGCAGTAGCCCCTCACTGGAGGGTGGAGATGGTTAGGTTTTAGAGGTGGAAATGGGTTTGTTTAGGGATCAGGGGGTGTAGTCAGGTAGGTTTAGGTATATGTAAGGTGGGAAGAGTTGGATCTGGATCCGACCTTGCTCCCTGGATCTTGTGTTCTGCAGTGCAGTGAATCTAAGAGTGCAAAAAAAAATTTAATAAAATAAAGTATAAGATGCATATTCATAAACTTTAATAAAACAAATAATACAGTGACAGTTACAAGAACATACAGCAGCAATAACAGTAAAACAACCAAGTAATACTTCCATTTAGGTATAGACTATAGTGTTAGACAAAACATTAGATTGAAAATACAAAAGAAAGCTTACAAATCACAAAAGCAACACAAATACATTGGCCACTGATAACCGCACCGATCTCTGCTACCACATTTTGCTAGGAAATTTTGATTTTATATCAAGGTATGAAGTTTGTATTCCAAAACTTTTCAAACCACATATGACCGGTTTCAACTCATGAAAATAAAACATTAGTCGTGTATAACTGCAAAGAGGTACATACCGTAGTTCAAACTGCATCGAAACATGCTTTTTCATAAATAAAGGTCAAAGCAAGAAATCCATCAATCAACAGACTAATCAACAGGATCGGGAATCTCTCAAATATGATATGGGATGTCTCTCTTTTGTTTAAGAAAAACGTTTGGCAAGTTAAACTTCACAGGTTCTAAGTTGCAACCTCCATTCTAGAACAATGAAATTATCCCTTCCTTGCCAAGTACAGCTATTTACACAAAAGGAAGAAGTCAAGGGAAAAGCAAAGGCAGAATGTGGCACGTCTTTGTTGAATCTGCAAGGCTGCTGTACCTTACACTTACAAGCTTCAGAAACGTAAAAGACAAGAATTGTAAGCCAAAGCCTGTGTTATTAGGTATTTTTACGGTCTTAACAAATGATTACAGTGACTTTTTCTAGCACCATAAACAGAAAGACTATTGTATTAGTTGATCGTAGATCCTCATAGACAGCATTCATATAAGCCACAATTTGAAAACAACCAATACCTAGATCCTTTTTGCATGTCTGAGCTAATGGCCTAATGCTCAGCAAGACCAACAAATACAAAACGAAATCCAATGTTTTATTATCATTATGAGCTTGTGTATCTTGACATGCATGCTAGAAGAGTCTAGGGTAAGTGCAGTGCTAGAATAAGTCACTTTGTCTCAAGGCTGTGTAAGCAATCGGGTTCTTCAACCTCTTTCCATTTTTTTTTCCCATTCAGGTCTCTCTACCGGGGTGCAGTGAAGGCGCCTTGTGCAGCAGAAACAGTGGCATTGGTGGCTGCCTGGCGCACTGCCTGATTGGAAAGCACTCCGGTAGTAAACTCAGCCTGGGCCTTCTCAAAACTCGCTCCGGTCTGCCTGTACATAGAATGAACCTGATGGGAGAATATGCAAAAAATGTATTTCAACAGATCAACATGATTAATTGAATATTCAGAATTTTACATACATCATTTATGAGGTTTTTTTAAATAGTGAAATATTATTACAATTGCAACTCTTTTCATTCTAATCTGCTGATCTTGTATTGATTTCTTATTATTATCAATGTTTAAAACATTTGTAATATATGGAAACCACCTTTTTTTGTCACTTTTGACTAATTAAATGACAATTAATTAATTAATTAATTATTAATTTCCTTTGAATAGTGTTTTTAAACCAACTAATTTGATTGTACAAATGCCACTTTAACAAATATTTCTGCACAGAGTCTACAATTAAGCATTATTTCTAAATAAAAAATACTAAAGAGCATGATGAATATCATGTTTTAACTGTAAAATCCATAAACAACCTGTGACGCAAATCACTACACCCAACAATAACATTTGGAAAAGCAGCCGGCGTTCTGCAATTGCCATACATTTACGTACTAAAAATCCAAGCAATACAGTGAAATTTCCTACTGAAGTCTATAAAATTAAGAGATACATATAGTCTGGGGCAAGTCTAAAATGTCAGCTAAAGTTCTTGAGCACTTTGTTTCTATGCATGTTTTATAGTGAAAAGCCAGTCAAATCCTGGAGTATCAGTGGAAAAATTCACTGAAGAGCCAGTGGATGCTTTTATTGGTGATGCGATTTACCCTCTTTAGCAACACCACTCCCATGGCCGCCTGAGCAGTGAAGAGCACAGCATTAATCATCATGATCGCACCCACTGCCTTGTTCTTGCTTAGAGCGGCTAAACTCACGATCCACCCACTGCGACACAAATAAGAAAGAACCAAGCCAGTGGCCGAATTCGTAAGAATGGAATGCCACTAAATAACAATAAACAGGTCAGTAACCAAATTTGTACAAAGGTGTCCGTTTTGTCACTCTCACCTGAAGCCCCAGCCAGGGATACCGATAGTCATCATAACATAAAGCACCAGTTGGGAGAAGAAGATAAAGAAAAATGCAAAGAAGTTGAAGGAACTGTCACTCCTGTGGAGAAATGGAAGTGTACAATGACAATTTCATTATGTTTGGAAACAACTTGTTGACATATGAATTCTAAACATCCAAAAAATGTTAACATAGTGTTATAAGAAACTATTACGCATTTTTATGCTTGTTTTCCACTTGTTTTGTTGTCAAGCAGATTGTCTGAAATCTGCATATTTTGAGATATCACTCATTTCTGCAGAACGAGTTGTAAGCTAATGTTTACTACTAAGATATGAGTTTATTTAGTAATGACTGTTTCTTCAGGGGGAACAGATTACCAGTAGATCCTCTGCAGTGAATGGGTGCCGTCAGAATGAGCGTCCAAACAATGATGGACTGGAGTCATGTGGATGACTCCCATCCACTCCAGAGGATCTATTGATTAGCAATAGATGGAACGCTAAATTTCCCCAAATCTGTTCCCAAGAAGAAACAAACTCATCAACATCTTGGATGGCCTGAGTAAACATTTAGCATATTTTAAATTTGGGGTGTATATTCCTTTAAAAGAAAAGGAAAGAAAAAATTGACACAATTTAGGTGTCCCACCCTCAGCAAGAGACCACAGTGGTACGTACCTGAAGGCTTTGTACACTGGCCTGTACCAACAAACAAAGGAGCAGGGAGTGAAGAGGAGAAACCAGAGTATGGCAAGGCCGAAACCAACTCCATCATTGGGATCCGTACAGAAAATAGCCAAACAGGAGATGAGATTAAAGAGCAAAGTGCATGCTGTGACTAAGAAAAAAGAGGAGAGAAGTGAGTGGAAAGAGAGAGAAAGATAAGTACAAATGAAAACTGTAAACCAAGTAACATACTAAAGTGGTGACTGACCAATATGCCTATACTAGGGGATGAACTGCTGATATTTGATACATAACACAAATACACACAATTGCTAAAACTAAAGCAAAAGGTCAACCAAAATGAAAATTCTGTCATAATTTACTCACCATTTCACAAAATCACATGTTATGAGTGATTTAATGACTTAATATAATGACTTTTTGATTAATAAGTCTGGCCAATCCATTGGTCAATCACTACAAAGGAGACTAACTATTTCAGATGAAAGCACGCAGAATAAAATCATAACTAAAGTACTGGTAACACTTTATTTTACAGTTACACCTATTAGTTGCTTATAAGCATACATATTAGTCGAATATTAGCTATTTATTAGTGTTAATTAGGCACATATTAATGCCTTATTCTATGTGAACTCATTCTACATCCCTAATCCTACCAATACTTAAACTTAACAACTACCTTCCTAACTATTAATAAGCTACAAATGAGGAATTTATTGAAGGAAAAGTGTATTCTAAAGTGTTACCATACTACTATTACTACTGCTTTGAGGACAGATACGAAGCAGAACTTCCCACACACTGCAATAGAAATACTAAACCGAGCAAACTCACACATCCAGTAGTAGTACATGGTGGTGACAGTGCGCTGGAAGCTTTGGCTAATCTCCACATTAATGTCCTGATAGAAGCATGGTCCCACCGGGCAGAAGGAGGGCAATGGGGGCCAATTATTCTGGCGAGCTGAGGGAGGAGGACACAGAAAGAGATTAATTTCCCCATTCATCAATCACATCAGCTAGCATCACTCCATTAATGTCTTGTTCATTACCGCCAAGGTCTAAATCTTACTCCTTTGAAAATATCATCCATCCATCACTGTCATTTTTTTTAATCGTTCCATTTCTTTGTCCCCTCCTCTCTCATTCATGTCTCATCAGTCTCTGCACTTTTATTGTAACCCTGATTAACAATTAGTCCATCTAAATGATCACATCGGTTCTTAAAATACACTTGTTTAATGCCCATCCATCTGTCTCATCATCTCATACATGTCTATCCCTGCAGCGCTTTGCTTTCTTTCATGCAGATGCTTTATCAGGATTCAAAAAAGTGTAAAAGTAGTTTGTAGTGGAAAAAGGAGTTAATGTGTTATTTAAATGTATTAAGCTTTCTAAGTTCTGCTAATCTTTTTATCAAAATCATTTCGTAGTGCATTTTCAAAAAAATTAAGTGGTGCTTGCACATGTAACGCCCACCTAGACAATGTTATGAATGGTTGCCAGGTTGTTCCAATGTGGTTTCTAAGGTGTTATGAGTTGCTTAAACATTAACATTCGATTAGACATCTTACGAACGGAAGTACACCACTGAAACCTTTAATGCATGTAATGCCAGCAGTAAAACTAAAGATAGGAGTCGGGGGAATTCCAAGAAGTTTAATTTATATTTACTTCCCCGGGCAAACACAGAAATCAAGACGTATTTCTCTTAAGAAACCAAGATTTTGCTACACTTACTGGCTCCAGACCCAAGTGCATGTGCATTCAGCTCTCTCTCTCGTCGCTCCAGCTCTTTCGCTTTTCTCTCTAGTTCCTCCTGCTTCTTCAAAAGATCTGCTGTGGTGGCATTCACTGCAGACTGCAAGAGACATTTTCTATTACTACCACACTAATAAGCATCTGAGCACAGTATTAAAATGATGTATGATATATTTATAGTTAAATGTTTGCAATTCAACAGTGAGCAAAATTGTAGCTGTGTTTACTCTTTCAGTAACTTTTTTTATATATAAAGATACATTTTTTGGTGTTTTTGCCTTTATTAGATAGGATAGATCAGGACTGACAGGAAGTGAAGCGTTAGAGAGATTGAGGGGGTGGGATCGGGAATTAAAATTTAAAAATGTATTTCAATTAGGGTGGGGCAATGTTGACCAATGTGAAACATCGCGATGGACGATGGTCCAACGCCAAGCCCCGCACCACGACTGACAAAAATAACGAATGATCACGCGCGAGTGCTTGAACTGCACACGGATGACATATCGAGCGCGTGCGAGGGTTTGAAACGAGCTCACGGACCCGTTTCTTTGTATGTACATCTGTTTTCCTCTCGCGGAAATGATTTACCGCGCTCGCCAGCATCAATGGTGCGCTCGCTTATTCATGGCATAGATTTGCCGCCATAGATTAAGTGTATTTTTCGCAAGCTTGGTGCTGCTGCTGAGGCGGGCTGGAGGATCGCGATGCCGGCTCAGCATCGTGATGTCTATCGGCCATCAGCGATGGACGATGGTATCGTCTATCGACCCAACCCTAATTTCAATATATATTTAAATTTAAATAAATAAATAAATATATTTATTAATGTAGTGCAAAGCTAAAATTTCAGCATCATCACTCCAGTCTTGTGTCACATGACCCTTAAGAAATTGTAAAATGCAGAAAATTTTTATTTTCTCCCAGGATTCTTTAATAAATTACAATAAAAAAATTGCAATTGAAATAGGAATCTTTTGACACTGCTAAGGTGATCAATTTAATGCATCCTTGCTGAATAAAAGTATAAATTACTGCTCACAAATGTATAAATGGTATTTTTATTTTAGTATTACTATATTCCAATTCCCATAACCAAAATAATAAACATCAATCATTGGTCTTACCTGTTTATTATTATTCATACATATCTTTAATTATACTATGCATTTGATAAAAAAAATTCTAAAAGATTCTGAGAGATCAAATTACATGAACATCATGCAATCATGCAACATCATGCAATTACATGAACATCATGCAATCATGCAAACTGTTAAAACAGCCCAAAAACCACAGTAGAATTGCGTTATGGTAGTGACAGATCTACATCGAACCGAACAGTATTAATATATTGCTTTATAATTGAAATCATATTGCATACACTAGTGTGATGATGGGGCAACTGTGTGCTGTAACCGTTGCAGTAAATACTACCAGATGTAACAATGAAGTGTCATGGTCCTGTGTGAACAAAAATGGTTACTCTAAACCAGCGGTTCTCAATCCCAGTCTTTGCGCCCCTCCGCTCTGCATATTTTGCATGTCGCACACTTAAATGCACTTTGAATGGAACATAAAGTTCGCTTTGAAGTGGGATCGTGGCGGAAAATCCGGTGATGTCCACTTTGCAGGGCGCATACTGTTTGATTAGAACAAATGTCTGAAGCGACAAGAGAAAAGCACGAAATGTGCAGGGCGGTGAAGGGAGAGGACTGGGATTGAGAATCAATGCTCTAAACAGCACCTGTGTTCCATAGGATCCATAATTCCTGGGTTCGGTTGGTGTGGTCCTGCTGGGAGGAGTTTGGGCAGGAGGTGCAGAAGGAGATGTGGCTTCATATGGAGGTGGAGGCTTCATTACCCAAAACAAAGAGCAAAAAAATAATATCAGCTTAATAAAGGCACCGTTCCCCCATCTGCTCCCCGGGCGCCACAGCAATGGCTGCCCACTGTGTGTGTGTTCACGGTGTGTGTGTGTGGTTGTTCACTTCTCACTTCTGTGTTTGTGTACATTGGATGGGTTAAATGCAGAGCACAAATTCCAAGTACCTGGTCACAAGTCACTTGACTTCAGTCATAAAAATCTTATTAAGCAAACATAAGCCATCATAAGGATGCAGGGCTGGTATGACACAACAAACTGATTGAGATCTTTAAAAGCATAGCTTAATTTTACAACACACAATGACGAACGTTTCTGATAATTGTGAGAATTTTCTCTTGCAGACCAGAGGCAACTGAAGTTGACATGAAAAAGAGTTCATTGAGAGAATTCATTGTACTCCCAGCATGTGATGTATTAATAATTAAAGGCTATATAAACACAGCCTGCTCAAAACCAACAATTGTCAGGATGGACATATTTACCGCCGTTGTGTTGTTATCAAATGGGTTGTAGAGGTCCAATGTGGCATAGCCAGTGTTGCTGCTGTGCTGAGTCACTGATGGATCCTGCAAACACAAGAAAAACCAACCTTTCAGATCATTTATAGCATAGATAATAAATTAAATATCTGGGCTGTTGCCACAAAGCATTTAACATTTTTAAACCAAGCTCAAGGTCTAAGAGCTGTCACTTTAAAGCTAATATCTTTCACTAAATTTATTGTTTCTGAGGCAGACACTTCCCCCCAGTTTCACAGACAAGGCTTAAGCTAGTCCTAGACTAAATTGCATGTTTGAGCTGTCTCAGATGAAAATATCTTCCTCTGACATATCTTAAAACATGTCAGTGTCATTGTTCTGTGTTAGGATGCACATCTGTAATATTTTCTTATAAGGCATTTTTGTAGAAGTTGCTTAAATATCTTAATTAAACTAATGCCTAGTCCTGGCTTAAGCTAAGCCCCGTTTGTGAAACCGGGCC
>JAUYWG010000664.1:0-12644 GCA_034779775.1 Enteromius afrohamiltoni | reverse complement strand
TTTTTTAAGGGAATACGTCAACATTTGATCAGATACTAGCTCTATAAGATTAACCCTAAGTTTCATTGACCAGGCTTAAATGTTGAAACAACTCGTTGTCTGGGAGTACAAAGTAACTGACTGATCATTGTTTTGTCTAAAGATGCACACCACTAGTGTTTTTATGCAAGACATATTTATAAACCTAACTGTCTGAATTGAACTATAGCCATATCCAGACTTGAAGGAATAGGTTCAAACAAAAATGAAAATTCTGTCATTCCTCTTGAGTAGTTACAAATCTGTATGAATTACTTTGTTCTGCTGAACACAATGGAAGATATTTAAAAGAAAGTTTGTAACCAGTCTGTTTTGAGTCACCATTGACTTCCGAAGTAGAAAAATAAAAAATAAAAAAAATACTATGAGAGTCAATGGTGACCCAAAACAGACCGGTTACAAGCCTCCTTCAAAATATCTTCCTTTGTGTTCGGCAGAACAAAGTAACTCATGCAAACTTTTGTATGAGAGAGTAAATAATGACTTCATTTTTGGGTGAACTATTCCTTTTTACCTAAGCCTTGTCTGTAATACTAGGCCTAAGACTATTAAAACATTGCCAACTTGCCATCAAAAAAGTCTACTTTAAATGTACTCATAACACAACAGTGACTCAAAAACAGTGAACACCAATCCCCCCCACGCACATCAGTCTCTAACCTGTTAACAGCCGATGTTGATGATTCCACCACATTACTGTTGAGCGGGATGCCGGTGAATCCTGGAGGAGGTTTGCTGACGACAGGCCCAAGGCCAGGAGGAGGAGGCGGTGGCAGCGCACTCTGAGTGCTCTTCAACGGAAATGAACTTTTAAAGCCTGAAAACATAAGTACATGCTTAGACATCATGTCATTTTGGGCACTTCCTCTTTAAAGAAAAGAACCAGCTTACCAGGTGGAGGTTTTCTGGAGGTAAGTGCTGGAAACTCCTCTTCTTTGGGTGGAGGAGGTTGGTCGGTTAGCGGCTGCTTTAAAGGAGAAGGAATATTTTCGGGAAATGATGTAGGGGACAGTGCTTCTGCTGGCTTCTCTGTGAGTCCATTCATAAAAGAGTTTGTTTTGGAGGGGAGACTTTTATCTGGGGGCTTCATTTCGGGGACATTCTCTTTGTGAGCCATTTTGGACACGGACTCTGGAGTGTGTGAGGGGGAATCCAGAGATGAAGTTGTGGCTTGCTTCTTTTTCTTATTGGTTTTAGATTGAGATGAGCCACCTTTTACTGTCAACAAGGTGGAGATATCAAGCATAGTCGGTACCGTGCGGATCTCCTGAGCCGTTTTGCCGGTTTGGGTGTCCTCGTCATCCGATGAGGACGGACATTTGACTTTAGGTGGAGCTTTGTGGGCTTCGGCAGAGGTGAGCTTCTTTTTGCGGCGAGATGAGGCGGCAGTGAGAGGCTGAGGCACACTTCCACTGGGTGGCGGGTCACTGGCGGACAGTATGGATGAAGAGACCGTAGGGGCGGTTTTTGTGGGCAGAACCACAGGTTTATTTGAAACCACAACAGGTTTGCTTCCAGCTTGAGACCAGGCCGATGTTGTGTTTGATTGGGGCTTTAGTGGTTTGATCTTGGAGACCAGTGCAGGAAAGTCCTCCTCCTGGAAGGATGAATTTTTCTTGGGTTGGTTTGTGTATGCAGGTGTCATTGGAGCTGAAACTACTGAGCCAGACAAGCTTGGAAAATCATCTTCCTTCAGAGGGGCAGAAGTCTGTTTGATCTTGCTGCAATGACAGGGAGACAGACGTAAAATACTGATCTGATTAAATGAAACTCAGTGTTTAATGGCACATTTTCAAGGGGCACTTGCCCATGATGAGAATTTTTCTTGCTGTTGTATATACAGCCACTGTATGCATATATGTATATAACTATGAGCCCACCCAAAATCTTACATTGATCATTTGACCTCCATAAATGGCTTGGGTCTTCAACATCATTTCCCATTTTGTTCTGCATTGTTGTTGATTGCATATGACTTTAGCATAATCTTTTATTATGTCCACCAAATCAAGTACTGAAGGATTATTTTTTAGGAATTCAGTGGACCCTTTCTTTCATTACGGTTTCAGGACATTTTTGAATTAATGCACATTTAAAAAACAAAAACAAAAAAAAAAAACAAGCGGTGTATGTTTTGCATGTCAGTTGCACCTTGTTTACTATTATAAAATATGTCCTCCAAAAATCCAAATATCAATACAGACATTAAAGTGCCCTTATTATGCCTTTTCAAACATGATCTTTCATGCAGTGTGTCATGTACCTGTATGTATATGTATCTGAAAGGTTGTGACGCTGACAGTGCACGATAAATAAAGTTATTGGCTATCAAAAAAAAAAAAGTCGGCTCACATTCACTAAACGAGTCGTCAGCAATTAAAATCTTTCTCTGTTACGGATCCATGTCACTATGTAACATATTTGCATGTCCGCCCACGTTCTATGTCGCAAACAATTTGACCCACCCACTAACAGTACTATTTCCACATGGATTACATCATGTCAAGAAGACTCTGTATCCTGTCAGAGTTAATTTGTTTTATATGCCCTTCTGAAAGATGAATCTACACAGAATTTTACTAATGACTTTCCCAATCTTGGAGTACAACGTGATATTCACCAAACGTCTTAAAAGATGGACCAGTGCCCAGTTTATTTGGACCGGCTTGCTCCTCTGAACTTCTACCTGCAAGTAAGATTAATAATTGATGATTGTATTTTCTAAGGGTTGTTCAAAGACGTATTTGTGTACGTTATGCTGTACGTTATACAACCCTACACGTGTCCTGATCACCGGCTAACTTTTGCTTCTGTAGTTCTGTCTAATACTGTAATTGATGCAGCTTGACTGTTTACACGAAGGGAAGACGCATAAACAAACCACAGGGAAATACCTGCACCAGAAAATGCTTAATGTCATGTGAGCGCCCTATTTAACGTTACATAGGTTTGACATAGTTATTATCACGCTCGACAGCGTATTTATGCGGGGTTGATATAAATGAAATAAAGTTTATTAAAAACGGAGGGTAGGAGATATTCATTTCTCTAAATACCCGGTTGTGTGTAAATGTGGCCTAAGTAATGATAAACAATGGCTTAACGAAGTGTTATGCATTATACAATGCTGAAGTTCATTACGTAGAGGTGTGCCGATTCGCGTCCACGTTAGTTTTGGCACAAGCTCTGTGCTGTGGAGCGCTGTAGCTGTAGACCAATCATAGGGACTGCACCATCTGACAACAGGGCTCACGGGAGGGAGGGGTTTACACAAACTGATTCTTCGAAACGGAGTCGTTTACCAATCATTTAGAAATGGGGTAAAATTAAATCTATTTTTGGAGAAAACTAAAGTGATTTTTGACCTTGCATACATGTAAACCTGTTTAAGAGCCTCAGAAAACAATATTAGCACCCTTTAAAATGGCATAATAGGGACACTTTAAACGTCTCGTACAATATGGTGCATTTATGTCACTGAACAAATCTGAATTAATACCTGGACAAAATTAATCAAAAAAGGCAGCACATTTAATAACATCTTAGTATGCAAACATTGAGAAAAACACATAAGTAATCACTCTTTCTAAAAACAGGACAAACATACCTTGGAATTGGGGCTGGAGGTGCAGCTGCCCCTAAAACTGGGAAGTCCTGACCAGCCAAAGGGGTATTATTCTTCACTGATCGAGCTGAAATATATTCAAACATGCAATTTCATTAGAAATAAATAAATAAATAAATAAATACATAGACATGTTTTGGATTGCCATACCTTGCATTTCGTTCGTCTGCTTGGCAGTGCCTCTGCTGCTTCTCATGTCATCAGGCTCCATCTTTTCTTCTTTGCGTGGTTTCTGACTGCTTCTCTCTTGCACATGGCTTCTCTCTTCCTGGTAGCGGCGGGCCAGGGAGGCGCGCAAAGCAGCAGCGATCTCTCTGTCCTCTTCCTCTCTGAGGGCAACATCTCTCTTAGTCTTTCATAAGCTCTCTCATATGTCGGAATGCAGCACCAATGAGGACCTACCGATTATATCTCCAGCTCCTGACATTCTGCGGTCCTCCAGGTGGTCGTCCTCTTCCTGGTCTTCCTTGTCTGTTAAAGCGATCCACTTCCTCATAGTCGTCGCCACCAACTGTCGAACCTAAAAGAAACACCCAGATGAGCTTGATTAAGGCATGCGGCCCCTAAATTATATCCAGCTCACAGGAAGCGCAAACTCAGCTTTACCGTCATTTCTTCGTTGCTGTCTGGGTGCATAGTTGAACTGAATGTCGATTTGGCGATTCTGCCGTGCCTCAGCCCGATTTTTGCTGTGGGCAGCAGCTTTGTGAGCCTTATAGTCAATTTCTGTGCGGAAAGCGTGAGTGAACTGTTCTGTACTGCAGCGGCCCTCCTCGCAGAGATAATGGCTTTCTCTGAAGTGCTCGCTGAGGTACTGGTAGTCGCTACCGGACAAAAATAATACTTCAGTTTAGTGAATTAACATTTAAATTGTGCAAGTAATACAATGCAAAAGACTGCATGTTTTGTAGGTTTATGTCTAAATGAATGACACAGTTAGTACACATTGAAGCATGAGTGATGCTTGTGGGTTAGCATCTGCCGTCTCGCTAAATGAGGACATAAACTTCATCTCCAGAGCTGCTATGAGAATTATTTTATGAGCATTCCACCAATGCACTTAATAAAAAATAATGTTATATACAAACAGAAACGTAAAGGTCTTTGTGGTGACCTGTCAAAATAAAAGTTTGGTTTAACTTTAACAGATATTGTACTGTAATATACCATAAATACAGAACTCGGTCCTGGAGAAAGAGCTTAATTAGCTGCTTCAAGTGTGTTTAATTAGGATTGGAGCTAATCTCTGCTGGACTCCAGGACAGTGTTTGGACAGTCCTTGTATAGGTCCTTACTTCTATGAATGATACATAATTTAGCCAAAAATGTTTTATTTAACAATTAAAGTGTAACCTTGGAAAAGGAAAACAGAAAATTCAAACATAATTTGAGGGGGAAAATAAATAAAATAAAAACAACAACAATAATAATTCACACAGTTTTTAGAAGCAGATCCCGCACAGTTTTAGGGGCAGATTCAGGCGGTTTACATGAAAGGTTGAACTGAGGCATTATTTGGGTGCATGTAAACAGTGAGTTGCATCATGGAAATAAACAAATTTAACAAGTTTAAAAAAAAAAAAAAAAACAGTGTTTTTTGTACCTGTAATACTCCTGAGCCCCGTCTGCATCACAGAAATGGCAGAAGTAATGATCTCGTCGCAGGTGCTTCAGCAGCTCATCATTGTCCAGGTATCGATCATCACAGAATTTACAAAGCGGATGCCCACGGTGTGAGGTATCATCCGGGTCCCCTTGCGTTCGATGTCGAGCCAGGTCTTTCCGATTGTACCACTTCCGCTCATACGAGAATATCTGAACACAGAGCAAACCATGCATTGAAGGAATATAGAGTGTGCATAACATAATTATTAAACGGCAATACTCTACCTTCAGGTGTTTTACACATAACTTGCAGCAGAAGAGCTCATGTTGTTTCCGCATATGCTGTTCCAATTCTTCAAATTTGGAGAACACTTTTGGTTCTGGGCATTGGGGACACTCGTGTAACAAAATCTTCCTGCATTTGTCGTAAAACATTAAGAGCTTGTAACGAACAAATATTGTTGATTTTAAGCTGAAAAACAGGACTGGCAATGATGTGATACGGTCAAGACTGAAATGCAAATATATGAAAATACTTTATGAAAGGTACATTTCTTAAAAAGAGTGAATCCTGCCTTCATTAGTTTCAACATAATTTATCAATTTACAATGAATGTTTAGTTGAAATGATTTCTGAAAACAAACATTCATACCTGAACTGTGCATATATCTTTCCATCTGCAAAGTATATGTCATATTTCTTCTCACACTGATAATGCTGAATGTTCAGAGCTGCATAGGGTTCAAGTTTCTTTATGAAGACCACCTAGAAAATAAAAAAAAATAATAGTATATACACACATAATATAATTTATTTATTTCTTTTAAACAAAGGAGAATGAAACACTCCTAGAGCAAGAACAATGTAGTCAACGAGCAGAAACGTTTAAAAGCTAGATCTCTTCAATTTCAGACTTGCTGTGCTTAAGAAAATTAGAGGAGCACTCTCTTGATTGATTGATTGATTGCCGCGCGAGTCACACGCGGTCACGCGTCGTCCTGGAGATTGTAGCGAGAGCCCAGCAAACACATAACGGTCCCCTAACGTTAGTTTTCGGTTATTTAAACAAATAATAATAAAAGAAAATAATAAACGCTAGAGGATCTTTATTTTTAGGTAGTTTTTTTTGCAACCAAAATATATAGAAATAACTTGCATGATGGCTATTTGTAAATAACCTAAAAATAACCTATACAGAACATTCCCTCGTGATTATTTTTAGGTTATTTTTTATAATCTTTCCAATAAAACGTTTTTTTTTGTGTGTGCAATGCCTTACAAAGATCCCTGAAATGCGTTTAATGCAGCATTTACTAAAACACAGGCTACTCGAGTAATCAAGCGGGGCCATCATATTGGAGTAGAGGTTAGAATAACACAAACCAGAAACTTCTATTAAGTTTCTAACCAAAAACATTATATTTCTATAAAGAAAACTTTCCTGTCTAATCAAAAACTAACCATAAAAAAATAACCTTTGAGAAGCAGGAATTGTATGTAGTGACTTATCTGAAGCTGATTTCACAACAGCACTACTCAGCTGTGCCGTCCCAAAATCACGTCTAATTAGTAAAATCTCTTTTGAACTTTGCTCCTGGTATACCCTCGTCTCTCACACGTGACTCACAGCACCAGTCATAAATAGCACAGGTATATTAGCAATAACCAACAACCCATTGTATGGGTCAAAATGATCGATTTATCATTTTTTATGGCAAAAATCATGAACATTCACTTACATTAAGATATCTTGTAAATATCCAACCGTAAACACATCAAAAGTTCATTTCTAAATAGTAAATAGGTAGCTGAAAACTACGTTTGGGGTTTTTTGCAACCTCAAGATTTTCAAATAACGTTAACTTAGTTGTATCCTGTCCTAACAAACCATACAATTCATTGAAAGCTTTCAAGTAAAAAAAAAATAACCCGTATGATTGGTTTTGTGGTCACATACGTTAACCCACGTGAAGTAAACCACACGGTGAAGACAACTAGCTGCCTGGTTGTCACGGGAAACGTCACCTCTGCTACGCTGAAACTAAAAACAAGTTTACAATCAAAAACCTAAGTCCTAAACATAACAGTTAATACAAGAACTACTTCCATCTCATATCTGACAGATGACACAACTTCTTTCTGACAACTTGACACGGCCGCTCCCATTATAAAGGTACGTAACGCTAGCCTACTGCTGCTGTCTCCAGGCCGCTCGCTCGGGGTGTGTGTGTGTGTGTGTGTGTGTGTGAAGCGGCCGAGGCCTGCTTTCGCTGTGGCGCCACCTTGTCGAGCTGCTCCCGGCAGACGGCGCAGTACTTCTGCTCGCAGAGAAGCCGCATCTTAGTGGAGCAGCGGTAACACACCGGGTGATCGCACTTCCCCACCGCGAACATGTCGATGTCCTGGCAGCACAGCACGCAGCTGCTCTCCGCGTCTCTCTTAGCGCTCGACTCCATACTGATGACAGAAGGCACTGGCTGCGTGTGCTGGAGTTTTCTTGCTGTAATCCGCTTGGATTTGGACGGTTTGTAAACGACAGTACGGGCAGTGAGGCCGGGTGAAGCGCGCTCCTGTGTGCGTAATCGCTCGGCGCAATGCATTGTGGGGACAGACAAGGCTAGCCGCGAACAGGAAGAACTTTCATTATGACACACCGGACTTTTATACCGCATACTTTTGCGTGGATTACATGATAAAAGTATTTAAAATTTTTTGCTAATATGATTTTACAGATTAATAAAAATTGAAGTGTATTAATATGAGACCCTTGACCACTAATCCAGTAATAAGGGCCAGGTTTTTAAATAGAGATTTGAAATTACATAATCTGAAAGCTGAATACAAGCATAGCTAATAAATGAACAGGACAGTGTTTAGCCTAGATACAGCTATTTGAAAATCTGGAGTAGGGTACAAAAAATTAAGTTTTCAAACTAAATTAATATATTTACTGTAGAATATGTACAACATTATCTTCATGGAACATGATCTTCCTTGTATAGGTCATGTTTTTGACCTATACAATGTATTTTGGTTCTTGCAACAAATGTAATAGTCACATATTAAAATGAAGTAATTATATCCACGATTTAATTAGATGAATTAATAAACAATATAATGAAAAAGTGCAATTACAAGTAGCTGTCTGCTAAAAGTTGTAATAATACAAATGTTTTCACCAAAAAATATATGATGCATTAATATATGTTTGTCATTAAAATATGATAGTTGTATTAATAGGATTTAAATAATTTAATAAAAAACGATGTCAAACAATATGATTTATTTAATAACAATAATATAGTTTGGCTTTTGGCACATTTCATGTCATGAAACACTGTAGAAAATGTTTGCAACAATTTATTGACTTGATATTAAAAAGTAGTGAAATAATTTATAATAATTACAAAAATAGTTGTTAGTTGAATAATAATATTAAAACCTTTAACACTCATTTGTTCTCTTTAACTCTATATTATTTTCCTTCATAACATAAATTAGAGTAATCCTAAAAATTAATGACACTTTTCATAGAGCATGACTAGATGACACAAATAACATCTTAAACAAATAATAAGAAAGGATTATTGACTGCAGTCGTCTGGCCCAACCCAGATAAAATCTTTGTTTTATCAGTAACGACCCAAATTTACATGCCCCTGCTTAAATTAACAGTACATGTTACACCACCAATAGTTTACTGACACCAAGGATGGCGATGACAAATACTCCACAAGAGAAATACAGATGTGCGATGAAACTTTATTCAATACAAAATACATAAATAGAGCATCTGCAGGTGAAATCAGTGGCAGAAAATATTTGTACACATAAAAATACATTTATATATGCAGACAAAAAAGCTGCGGTGACAAAAAGAAACAAAACAGGGCAACTCACCATCAACTGCAAATAACTACTACCTCTACCGATCCCTTTTATAAAAGCCATAACAAGTTTGATTATTTGCTTAATTAAAATAATATTTATTTCCTTGGCTAAACAAGTTTCCCTGTCCAAATTCAACAAATAAAAAAAAAAAAAAAAAAAAAAAAAAAAAAAAAAAAACTATCAAGTAGTCCATACACAGGACCATAACTTATCTCTCTTTAAAAAAAAAAAAAAGCACAATCTGCGATTAAATGAAACTGTCAGCTAAATAGCTCAAACAGCCTCGATATGTGAAGACCAAATCCTGGTAACACTGCAGTACTATTACCACTGGATTACCGGGTACAGATCGTGTTTTTAATTAAAATCACTGTTATCTGCTGTATTGGTATAGGTTTACAGGGCAGTTTAAGGTCATAAAAGCAGAAATTCTCATTCGGACATGTAAATAACTTAAGAGACATCCCACATAAACTGTGCAATTCATTATTCCATTGGCATTGGCATCAGTCAACATCCCAACAGTGAAGCAGTAAAACAGATCACGCTAATGGAAAGAAACATTCAAAGGCAAAAAAAACAAAAGCAAAAAAAAGTCTGGTGTGAGGCACCAAATCAGCATCTTGTGTAGGTGATATCTGAAACAGACATGGGTGTTGTGCTTTCAAAAACTGAACATTTTGGCAGTACGTGATGTGCATCTACAGAATAAAACATGGAAAGTGTAACCCAGACAAATTATATAAGGAGTCGTCTTTAAAATAACTGCTGCAAAATTTAGAAAAATGTAAACAGGTATGAAACTTGTGCAGCCAGATGGTTGAAAAAAAAGAAAGAAAAAGTAGACTCTCCCTTCAACAGATATGTTCTTCTTAAAACATCCCTTAAGGAATACAGCATCTGATCTCTTGAGGTAACGCTTACCCAAGTGCTGTTTCATTTAGACTCTTCCTTTGATTTTAAATCTGCACATAAATATAAAATTCAATAATATTGCTTCAAATAGCAAATATATATATATATATGTGAGCTTTTTAAAGAGAGTGATGCAGTGCACATTAACAATGTATGGTGTGTTGTGAGTGGTGGTGTTTTCTGAACCCTAATGCTCAAACTGTATTTAGACAGACGGTGTGAGGTGCTGATTTATGCAGGTGCGGTCTTGAAGGCGCTCCACGCATGGAAACAGCGGGTGAAACAGTGAGGCTCGTTGCCCTTGCGCACCAGGCGCAGTTTTCTGGGGTGCTCTGTATCCTTGGACCTCATGTGCTGAATATAGACCTGATGGAAGGGTGACAGGAACGTTAAGCAGGCAACTGTGTATGTGTGAAGATAAAAACTAAGTTCTGGTGTACAGTGAAAGTGCCACTGACCTGACAAGCCTTCAAGCTCAGTTTAATCTCCACCTGGCTTGTCTGTGAGCCAACCCACATGTAAACCTATGAAAGAAGCAAACAAACAGCTCAGCAACAGAAAAATCACTGCCAGGAGAATCTGTTTGACTGCAAACAAGAAGCTCTACCTCTTTCCCATTGTCCAAAAGCATGATGTCGTCATCGGCCAGGTCATCTTGACAGAAGTCGGAGCACTTTTCTGATACAGCAAAGTAACCCTTCTCATTGGAGCACCTGAGACAAAGGGACAAATCTATTAGTACCTCAGAAAAATGGTCAATGCATTAAGTTAGCAGGTAAGTATTAACAAAACCAGTACATTTGCACTGATGTCTACAATTTTAGGCCAAGTTTCTTATGCTACATTTGATCACTAATACAGTAAAAGCCAAAATATTCTTAAATCTCATCAGCGTTTTTCTATTTTAAAAGTGGCATTTATTCCTGTGATGTTAAAACTGAATTTTTAGCATCATCCAGATGTCACAGTTTCCTTCAGAAATCATTTTAATAGACTGATTTGCTGCTTAGGAAACATTTCTTATTATAATGAAAGCTGGAGTCAGTGCTGCTTATATTTATGCGAAAACCATAATGCCTTTTTATTCATTGATTAAAATCTTTAAAAGAACAGCATTTATTTGAAATCTTTTGTAACATTATAAATATCTTTGCAGTCACTTTTGATCAATTTTAATGCATCCTTGCTCAATAAAACACATTTAACTTCTGACTTTGGAACAGTAGTGCATTTAGGCAAACTAAACTGAAATAAAATGCTCACCTAAACAGTCTGGCGTATTTCATGTACTCTGCATCTTCATCGTATGGCTTCTGTGAGCCGATGCCAACCCAGAAGAAATTTTCTGGCTCTTCTCCTTCATTGATGACCTTCATTGAAAAGGGAAAAAGAAAATAAATTGTAAAAACGGGCCGAGATGTAATGTGCATGTTTTAATTGTCATAAATAAGGTATGAACCTGCTTGCTGTAGGTGTCATCAAACATGGTGTTCATGATGTCCTCCGCCAGTTTAGCTTCATCCGGGTCTGCAGCACGGCCCACCCATGTGTATACTATCCCCTGGTTGTCTGTACTTTCAAATGGCACCTACACACATAACAGTTATTAACGGTTTAAAAAACACTGCAAGTGATCTTTATTCCTTTATAATTATTTGAAGATTTCTCTCACATGATCATGTTGTATGAAGGATATTAATGTTTACCTTCAGTATGAAGCAGAACTCAGAGTTGAGGTTACTAGAGTCTGTGGCTATTTGGATAGTCCTGAAAACACAACAGAAACACCACGTGTGTCATTTCTTTTATTTCTGACAGCAGATGAAAATATGCTAGTTGGACATGGCGTAGTTACCTGGTGCATAGCGCACTTCCATTTGTTCTGATGTGGTATAAGCTTGGCTGTACACTGTCCACTTTTAGCTTCCTCTTGCCTTTGTGGATAATGAACTTCCTCTTGAAATGTGACAAAAACTTAAGATTCTCCTGCTGCTGGGTCATCCTCACAACCTAAAATATACACAAGATGATGCCACCTTCTTAAAATGACATTCATGATACATTACACAGATGAACACAATGCACAATGAAGTTAGATTTCATAACATGTACATTAATCATGCAAACATGTGGTACCTCCAGTTTGCCTGGGAACAAGCTCTCAAACTTCTTCTGCAAGCTGAAGGTGAAAGTCAGCCAGCCCATGTTGGAGGCCTCACGGCCCTGCCAGAAGTAAACCACACACTGGAAGTCTTCTTCAGGCTGTTTGTCCTCATCATCTCCCTCTTTTTCTTTGTCTTTCTCCTGATCATCCTCATACTCCACTGGCACCCAGTACCTGAAACACACAAATATCCCATTATTACATTAACATGAATGTTTTAAGTCAGTAACATGCATAAATAAATCTCAATGAAAACAAGATTTAACAAAAACATTTTTTGAAGCTACAAGAATGCTTTGTGTGCAAAGAAAACAAAAGTAATGACTTGTGAAGAGAATCTCACAGTATGTGAGAACACACAGAACGTACACCGTGATCGTGGTAGTACCCTTGCTTTCTGGGGG
>JAUYWG010000663.1:0-12649 GCA_034779775.1 Enteromius afrohamiltoni | reverse complement strand
AATAAACATAATAAATAAACACAGCATCAACACATGTATTATGTAAAGAAAAACTTTTATTTTGGATGCGATTAATCGTGATTTGACAGCACTAATAATAAATAAAATAAATCTATTAAGATTCTGTTTTAAAAATCAACAGTGTCATTATGCAGCTTTATTCAGTTCAGTGTTGATTCATTAAACAATATTTAATTATTATAATCGTGGTTTAAAGAAACATTTATCATAGATCATTGCATTCAATTAAACCAGTATATTTCAATATTTTTCCTATTCACTTTCACTCTTCTGTAGTTATATTGTGTACTTAAACCGGCGGAAAATGAAAAGTTGCGATTTTCTAGGCCGATATTATATAGTCTCATTCTTCCGTAATTATCAAGGAAGGTTGCAGCAGGTGCAGTGATATCAAGCAGTGCTTGTGGAAAATAGTTCTGCTGCGGCATTTTTGAACGCAACACTACTGGTCTAATTGGATTCAATGATCTATGCTAAGCTGTGCTACAAACCCAGAGATAGGTTGAATAGATTCCAAAACGTTAAACTCAACTTATTAACTCAGGGGGATTTGAAGGATGAGTCTATTTATTTCCCCCCCAAAAGTGGAGTTTTCCTTTAAAAAATATTTCAAAGACTTTTTTTATGAATTTATGGGCCATATCTGATCTGAGCCCAGCCCCATATGAACATACTATAAAATGAAAGGGGAAAAAATTGGCTGTCTTCAGTCTATTCTGCCAGCTAAAGTAGTTTTGTTACTCCTGTGCAGAATTGATCAACTGGATGTTGCCTTTTTGTTTTTTGATTTTTTGTTTTTGTTTTTTGTACAGCTTACAAGTGTAATTGGTAATATAGTAGAACCTTTGCACATGTATAAAAAAAGCATTGCACAATATACTTCCAGAGGCTACAGATAAACGAATGGCTTGCATAACGTGTTCTTTGCCAAGACATGCAGAATCCTGCCTATGAATGCTCAGCACTGCCTGAGAGTACAATATTATAGAAAGTATGAATTACATGCCAAGAGATCATTCTCTGTCTCATTCTACTGTAGGAGATTAAGTAAGTGAATAAATAAGTTCATGTTCTAGATTAAACTTTTCTTTTGTCACATTTAAAATATATAAACCAGTTTAAATAGCGATCTGTCTGATTATTCAGCTTCCTGCAGTTCAGCTATAATAAAACAATCATTATCTGTTAATCATGGTCCAAAATACCCAACTTCCCTCTTATTCTCCCACATTCAGCAATTTGTTTGTGAAACTGCTTTGAATTAATGCACATGTTATCACTTTTTAAACATAGACGTCTAGCTGGTTCGTGCCACAGACATTAATGATTCCTTTACATCATGTGGTTTATTGAAAATAAGCATATGTTTTAGTCTGAGAAGATGATGGGCAGACACTGAAGACAGAATTCAAGCCCTCCTTCAAAATGTTATAACTTTTTTTCTGTCTACAATCTTTCTATATTCTGAAATAAAATTCAAATAATATTTTATATTTTAAAAATGCATTTTTTTAAGTATTTTTCATATTTTGCTTGAACCCAACAATACAACACAAGTAATTCCTTATTCAAATATGAGTTGCGCTTTTATACACCAACAAAAAACAAGCTCTTCAGTTAGATTAAACAACGTCAAACTAACACCTGTGAGTTAAACAATACTGCGTCCTCTTGTTCAAGTGAAGCACTGCCGTGCAGCCAATCAGAGAGCTGTTTGTGCGCTGCTATACAAGGGGGAAGTGGTTACAGCAACTTCCCCCTCGCAAGATGTTGAAAGCATTGAAGTTTCCAACAGGAAACAGATGACACTCACTATCTATCTGCAACTCACAATACACTGCTTCTTATACATTATTTTCCAAACATCTGATAATCACAGGCATCATTGTATATTATCAGTATATTCACATTAAAATCTAAGCAAATATTATTTTTTGTTAGATTTAAACTACATGTACCAATACAATACAAGAAGAAATGAAAACATTTAATTGCTTATCAGTAGTCATGTTGAAACCTTGTGTCAGAGTAAATCTTTGGTTATCTGACACGTTTGAGGTAATAGAAGGTCAGACATTCTAGATACAGTTTAACCTATTTTCCAGAATATTGCTTCAAGAATCATTTTCATTTGTTTTGTTAAGTGTTATGGTAACTAGTATATTCCATACAAAGGGCATCTGTGCAGGATTTCAGGTATGGAAAAGAAATTAGCTCAATCTTTCCGTCTGTTTCGCAGTTGCATGTGTTTTGAATTTAATATTGAGGAAGTAATATAGTTATACTGCGTTCAAACTTGTTTTACTTTGAAGGATAACAACAGTTCTGAATTTTGTTGATGGATATGTTTAATTTCATTAACTTGCTCTTTAAAAAGTACATTTCTCATAAAGATTTGTACAACTCATACTGTACTAGCTTATTGTGAGTCCACACACACATACACACACATATATACAGTATAGGTCTAAATCAATCTGACCTAATGACATCAGTATCATATGGCACAGCTGATTGGTTCTCTCCTGTATCGGTAGCCAATTAACTCTCTGCTCAACATTCAAATATATGACTTATGCTGTTAGTCAGTTTGACAGTGCACTTCAAAAACCCTCCGCCTTCCCCAGCTCCCCTTGTTTAGATCTGCTACAATGTGATCGTGTATGCTATATGGGAATTATTTCATGTATGTTATATTGTAAGTGCAACAGTATTTCTTACATACTCACAGCAGTATGTTGTGAAGTCTCAGTGTATCGCATATATATTCCGCCAAGACCAAATACGTTAACATTGTTATGATTACCATGCCAATCCCAATGAGCGTTGTCGTGACAGAAATATATATAGCATAGCAAAATTTATGAAACAATAATTTGTATAGCAGAAAAAGTACACAGTTAGTTACAGTGTATAGCAGTATATACATACTTCATACTTTTAATGCAATAGCTTTATAGCAAAAACATTAAAGCTAATTCCAGAACAGACTCAATATTTTGACCTTTAAATGAGAAATTTTTAAGGCTGCAAGACCAAATACGGTCTAGTTAGCATTTACCACAGAATTAAATGTTAATGTGCGACACAAGAAACCTTCAAACGGATTTATTTCGCAGCATTCCATGATTTGGGAACGAACTATGTACAGATATCTCAACAGCTGGTTTTCAGAGTTTCTCAGAGTAGCTTTAATGTTGCTGCAGTAATGTTTTTTAAAATCACTGAGATGCTATCATTCCTTAGTAGTTATTTTAGTCTGAGAAAAACAGTCATTACAGACCCAGACGGACTGTTGACTTTGGGGTAACCTGATAGAAAACCAGTCTCCTGTTTGTTTCTTCATCAAACACTCGAGCGCAGTATTTTAGTTCAGCTTGTGTGCCGTTCTATGATTCCTGTCACAGAGCTTGTATACTTTAACCTGTGATCTGCTATGCTTGAAACACTAAACCTCTTTATCATAAGTAGAGCCTGAGACTTAAAAAAGTATGCCTTGAGGCTAAAACTTATGCATGCAGGAGCACACATTTTTGTGGACGACGTTCTAAGTCCCTCAGTCACTGCTGAACAAATTATTGTTATTTGCTAATTTAGAGAGCTGAGAGCGTGTTTTATTCCAAATGAGACAGGCACAATTACTCACAGAGATACTGGACAACTGAGGACAAGCCAAACGGCAAAAAGGTTTGTTCTTTACAAAATGCAACAAATATAATCTATTCTAAGTCAACATGAAATGGAATAAGATGCGCTGTTGAATCATGCACAATGAAACCAGGGAAATGTTTTAAGAAGCTTCAATGATAAATTAAACTACAGCTAGTCTACAGATTGGATATTCCAAAACTATTAAACATTGTTTTGTAGCAAATATCACACTGATATGGGTGGGGTGTTTAAACAACAGATTGGTCAAAAGCAAATGTTCCCATGTCATTATGTCTGACCCTAATCAATAATCAAATATACTGACTCACAGCATAAGTCCAAAAATACAGGTACAGATACAGCATCTGGTCAAGCATTTTAACTCAAACAATCAATAAAGTCATTAAAATTAGTTATGTATTTTAAAAAAACAATCTGTGAAATGACACTAATTTTAGGCACCAGAGACACTCGGAATCATCTTGTTACTTGATTATTGTCAGATTATTGCCAGGTATTTGAACAAAATCAACAACACACTAAACCTACTCCTAAAAAAAATCTTTGTTTGAGCAAAAACATCACTTACCTTGGTTTATTTGGCAGTTTTAATGACTATGTGATGGGATCATAAATACGTTTTCTGTAAAATGCCTCTCTTTCCTGTTTAACGGTGGACACCACCCCAACCCACATGCAGCACGCTGCTGAGCTGTATCGCTTGTATGTTAGTCACTGACACTTCACTTCCTGCCTCACACGGAAGTTCAGGTCTGAACCTGTCTCTGCATTCCATGTGACGCTGAAAAACAGCAGCATACCAGTGCACAGCTGAGATTGCATACGAGACAAGCCAACCACTGTTAGTTTATTATTTACCTGTAGATTACATATTGGTCATGATTTATAAGTGTTGCTCTCGGTTAATGATTAATGACATTGTTTGCTTTTTTTTTTGTCAGCAACAATACGTTTCAACATAAAATGATCCCTAACCCTAACCTATCCCTTACAGTTTTAACCCATCCTTAAACCATACCACTGTAACTGTAACTAACATTACCCGTATCCCACCTCAATAGCAGCAAAAGTGTTTTGGAAAATAACATGAACACAATAAGTGCATTATACTTATTTTTATGTAAAGTATAGTAGTTAAGGCCACCTATTATAAAGTGGGACCAAAAATATTTATTGGCGTGTTAAGGGCAAAAGACATGCGTTTGGATTTAAGTTTTGGTTTTCATTCTTCATCCAAATAAAGAGGGAAATATCATTGGAAAGAAAATGTACATCTTCATTGTAGGGGGTTTCTTCATTGTTGATATATTTTATATTGAAACTGGGAAAGCAAGAAGAACAAGTTTTAGTTCCCTTAAAGAAATTTTCAGTGAACAGTTCTTCAAAAATACCCCTTAATGTGAAGACCATTTTAACAAGCTAAACAATCTCTGGTCCATGTTGTTGTGGTGAGTTAGAAGCAGCTGGATGTGGTATATGTGGTCAATTAAGCCACTTTGTGAATTTCTTCTAAAACAATGCAAGCATTTACTTAGCGCAAGTCCTGCAAGGACACAGTTTCAGTACATTTAAAGGGTTAATTCACCCCAAAATGAAAATTCTGGGAAATAAATTTTTTCACCCCTGTGTCATTCCAAACCTGTAAGGCCTTTGTTCATCTTCGGAACACAAATTAAGAAATAATTGATGATATCAGATAGTCATCTGACCCTCCATATACAGCATCACAACTGAAATGACCCCAGGTCCAGAAACGTAGTAAATACATGAGTAAAACAGTCCATGTGACATCAGTTGCTCAACTTCCACAAAGAAAACAAAAATAACATAATTTTCTCAACCATTTCCCCTGTGATACGTCTTCCGCTACTGTACCAAAACACAACACATACACATGCTTTAATGTATTCAATGTAATCAGCTTTGTTTACGCACAGGGGTGTGCATTTATATGTGTTGTGATACTCTGTAAAATGGCAGAAGACATAACTGAAGCTAACTTAGCTAACTATAGTTGAGCCATTGATGTCACATGGACTGTTTTAATGTATTTACTACGTTTCTGGACCTATATAATTTCAGTTATATTACTGTCTATGGAGGGTCAGATAGCTCTCTGATTTCATCAAAATATCTTAATTTGTGCTTCCGAAGATGAACAAAGGTCTTAAGGGTTTGGAATGACATGAGGGTGAGTCATTTTTGTGGGGAACTAACGCTTTAAAGACATTTCGAGACAACAACACATATAACTCCAGCTTCACAATGCTAAAACTAATTAGTTAACACTCCTCACAGTACTTTTGGCTAACAACAAACCCACTGCATATATTCTTCTTAAAACAGGATGGAAAACTACAGTAAACCATTTGCTACCAATTATCCAATCTTATTACAACTTTTTATATGTTCTTATAAAATGGTTAGTTCCATTCCTGGATTCTGATTGGCCAGCACCTGTGTTTTATTCACCACAGCATGGCTATTTTTAGCAGAAGGACTGTATTTAATGAACTTGTTTCAAAAAAGTAAAATGCACTATGAATTGTCACTATGAATTTTCATTAAAGCCCCCATCAGCTCAAGTAGACAAAATAGACCACCCTTTTTTAGACAAGTCAACACTGCATGTCACAAACCAAAACATCTGAGATCAGAAATGTTTAACATAATGTAAACCAAAATAATGCCATATTGTTTTTGTTGGTCTGTACAGAGTTAAAGAACTTTTTTTTTTTTTTTGTAGCAAAATTCAAATACAAAATTCCATCCACAACTGCACTGCTGAGACTACAAACATTTGGAAAGGATTTGGACATATGTGTACAAATACTGTTTAATGTCTGCGTGTTCTTATTGATTGTGTGACTTACTCCAACCACAAAGGCACATATGTTTATCTAAAAGAATTGGTGAAATGAAAATTTACCCTCGGGACATCCAAGATGTAGATGAACTTTTTTCTGATTCTGAGAAATTTTGCATTACATCACTTCTCGTGATCCTCTGCAGTAAATGGGTGCCGTCTGAACGAGAGTCCGAACAGCTGGAAAAACAAGAAATCCACATCACTTCGGTACATAATAATTAAGACGTAATTTTGCTTTCTCTACTGAAAAAGTCATTCAGTAGCGTAAGAATCATCTGAATCAGGGGGGAAATATGCATAGATCAAGCACAACCAGAAAAGTTCTAAGCTAATAAATCAGTGGGTGTTGATGTGAGAGGACAACCGGTGAAGGAGTTTTTCACTGAAGGAAGCGTTATTGTGGATTATGGATTATAAATTGCTTTATACATAAGCAAATATTTGAAGGTAAAACACCTTTTTGGATTTATTCATTACAAACACACATCTTTCATTTCACATTTTTTTCTGTGTGAAAATAAACTTTTGTTTGTGTGTGTATGGATGTGTGTGTGTATATAACGCAGAGAATGAAAGCAGACTACTATAAACAGCTGGAGAGGTGAGCGCATTTGGTATAAAATTACAGTTTAGGCTCATGACTCATGGACTAATCTGACAATGAACAGACATACTTCAGCACTTTTCAAAGAAAGTACACTAGGTCTCAATTGACTCCAAAAGCCCATATGGCGGGGTGTGAGGAGACTCTGTCTTTAAAAACCATTAGGCCACAGTTGAGTCATTATTCTGGTTTAACACAGGTCTGTATTATTCAGTACCATCAAACACTCTGGTGGTTCATTACAGCCAAATAATGGGTAATACAGATTTCACAGCATAAAACATCATTGCAGCCTAAATAAAATGTCTTAGTAACTCAAACTTTACATTTATATCTTGATACTAAGCATGTGTCCAAGCAATAGCACAAGTGTGCTGAGATCAAACAATGAAATTAATGATGATAGAATTGTTAAAAATATCCAAACAGCTATGTACAGAGCAGGGTACGGCCAACATTATAGCCAACAATAACTCAACAATCTCATTTTGCTTTTAAATATTTATTTGGATTAATGCACCATATAATAAAAATGTAATCAGCCATGTAGTTATCCCATCTCTCCTTCCCAAATGTGTGTGTAGTATGGCCGGCTGAACTCTAGCAAATAAACTTTGACCCTTTAAGACTTTTTCTTCTGCCTGACAGATTCTGAATGACAGACAACAGCTGTTTAAACATTCAAAAGCCTGTCTATCTTTAAAAAAACTGACATGGCCACAAACAAAGGTGACACTGATCATAACACAACTTTCCATTACCCACAATGACGCCTCTATTGCAAACTTGCAAAGCACTGCCTAAATTCCTGTCTGTGGCCAAATCGCTATATTGGAGGGTATAGTTAGTTTAAAATGAGCAGAGCATGGCAATTCCAGACTTTTTATTTAAAAAAAAAAAAATACAAAATTCTGTCTGAATCACATTTTCAGTGAGAGATTATTACATGTAATCCAGACTTTTGGTGTTAAAAGTGTCATGTTGAACATTTGGCACACAAAACGAAAGAGAGAAACATCAAAAGATGAAAAACAAACGAAAGACAGGGAGAGTGAGGGGTTAAACTCAGCCTGGGGAAACCTGATGCTAATTAAGTCTTTGGAATGCCACATAAGGGCTGTGTTCTTCAACTTAGAGAGCTGACTAACTAGAAAGCATTTTTAGCCATGATTAGCAGGTACAGCAGTTTTGAGACATTAATTGGTGCTTGGAAAGTTATTGGGCATTTTAAAAACATTGGGACATGCATGCAGGATGTTTGTGTTTAATTGAGAGCAGAACCCTTCTGTCTAAACACTTCTAAAAAGAAAATGCCATGGATTTTGTCTCAAAACTAAACCAAGCTATACCTAAACAGCGTTTTTTGGCAAACATAGCAATGTAACATGGGTCCAGAATCATTGCACGATGCTCAAAAATGTTGCATGTGTACATGCTTGATTTGGCCAAAAATGCAGCATGTACACCATATGCTTAAAATACACACACATATGATTCCTAAAAATGCTGCATGTACATATGGTGTCTAAAATGTTGCCTATATAGGGAACTCACTCATTTTTAGGACACAGCCCATGACATTCTCCTTTAGAAGTGTTTAGAGTGGCTCACACACACACTCCAGCAGAGGAGAGATGCTCACCTCCTGCTGTTTATATTTTTACTGACATTCCAACAGAAGACAACTGCAGGTAAAATAATCTTACTATTTATAGAGTTTATCTGCAGTTTTAAACATTTAAATATATTAATCTTTCACACTGTACAAAACGACTTTTTTTCTGTGCCTTTAGTATATAGTGTGTACTAACTCTTTTAAACGCGTATTTCCTCACGATTCATAATTGTTATTTTCTTTATTTAGGTGAATAAATGGTTCAACAATGCCATCATCCAAAAATTGGCTTTTTTTCCTGGTCTATGTATCATGCACGTTTCGCGATGCGCGCTCGGGGGACTTTGGAGACCCCAGACCCTGCTCTGGATCACATTGTCCGGGAGGCAGATCGCCCAGACCACCGCGACAGCACAATCCGACAACACAGAGCAGATCAATAAATCACCATCATGCTTCCTCCAGCTTTCCGTCGGAACATCACGCAGTGCTTCTGTCCCAGCGTGCGCGGTCTGGAGACCAGACAAGGGAAACTGTCCAGACGCGCGTCGCTGGAGTTTTTGGACCTTTTTGCGCAGACTGCGTTACGCCTCAAAGACCAGATCATGACATGAACGACACTAGAGAATGTAAAGGAATCGAGTGCCGTCTGCCTCCTAGAATACGACCGAGACCCTGTGCTGGAGACGGGTGTGTGCTCGGGACCAGCCAGCCTCCCCTCATCCATGTGGCAGACAGAGCCGCTCAGTTTCTGGGAGAATTTCCAGACATTGAGTATCCCGCATCAGAAAGTGTGGCTCCTCTAGGGATTCAGCTTACTTGTGATATCAAACCAGGTGAACTGAAACAGGGTTTTTAGGTGTTCTGAACTTGAATTAAAGCATCTTGTTCCAAAACTGGTGTAACACTTAAACGAATAGTTCACCCAAAAAATTAATTCTGTCAACATTTACTCATCCTCGAGTAGATCCAAACCTATATGAATTGCTTTGTTCTGCCGAGCACAATTAAAAGAGGATATTTTGAAGAGAGTTTGTAATAGGGCTGTTCTGGGTCACCATTGACTCCCATAGTATTTTTCTCCTAATATGGAAGTCAGTGGTGACCCAAAACAGCCTGATTACAAACCTTCTTAAAAAAAACCCTTCCTTTGCGTTCGGTAAAACAAAGAAATTCATACAGGTTTGGAACTACACAAGGGTGAGTAAATGATGAATTTTGGGTGAAATTTTCTTTTAAGTAAAGTATGCTATTGTGTTGCTATAGTACATTTATACATAATTTATACGTTTATGAATAAATAACCTTTCCATTTATGTATGGTTTGTTAGGATACAAAAAGATTTGTCCATGATACAACTATTTGAAAATCTGGAATCTGAGGGTGCAAAAAGTTTTGATGTATTTATGGTAGGAAATTTACAAAATATTTTAATGGGAAATTACCTCTACTTAATATCCTAATGATGTTTGGCAAAGAAAAATGAGAATTAATTTTGACCCATACAATGTTAATTCATGCTACAAATATACCAAGCTACCTGCTTTGTGGTCCAGGGTCAAATATGCAATAACGTAATACCATGGTGTCATTTGAAGTACATTGAATTTTTATAAATTGTTACACTTAAAAAAAGTAGCATGGTATTACCACAAGGTTTTGGGTCATCAACCAAGGTCGTTCCATGGTATAAATCAAGTTTGTATGTAGTGACCTGATTATTTTAGTTTTACATAATATATTTGAATACAAATATTTTATACAAAAAATTACACATTATAAATAATTACATAATTACATTTTTATCACAGTTTCATAAAGTTCCTCCAGACAACGGGTACGAACTATGCAGAGGAAAGCTCTGTAATGCTCTTTATTGGAAAAGGATGCAGACCTGTTTTTGCTTGTGTGAGATATTTGAGAATTACGGACATGACAGAGGAAATTCTATCTGTGTTCTATGAAAATTATGAGCTGCGTGCCACAGAGTGGGGAGTGTATACAAACTATCAGGCTTAATAAAACTCACACTTGATTAAATTTTCACAGCAGTACTGGAATTTCCATACATCAATGAATAGGGGAATTTGACAGCTGGCTCTAGAACTATTATTACAAACATACACATCTGTTTGGCTACAGAAAGAGTGGTAGAGCTGCAGAACCGCTGGCAGTCAACTGTCAAGACATTGCAGAATACTTTGATCCATTTCCATATGATTTAAATAGTTTTAGCACTGGAGTGAAAAAAATAGCTTGGTTTTAAAAATGCGTGATGAAACTTTGATCTTATATCAAAAAGCTGTATTAACTTCAGAGATATTCTTGTTTGGATAACGTTTAACTAAAATCATACTCCGAAATAATTGTTCTAATGTAAACCCAAATATATCGACAATTCAGTTTGATAAAATCAGCATATTCCACTATTAATGGGAATGTTTATGCATAATGAGACTCCTTACGAAACCAACCATCTTCCAAATGCTGGTGGTGGAGGTTTGGGTTAAGAAACACACAGGGAATCATCACAATATTTTCTTCTTAAAAGCTAATTATGTTCTTGTTGGGTTACAGTTACTCTTTCCTTCTTTTACTAGGAGAGAATGAGGTCCCTGCCGAGGATGCACTTATCCTTCATCTACAGCTGGCAAAGGGACAAGAGAAGCTGGTGGAGGCTTTGAAAGCTCAGCAAGTAGTGATCCGTGATCTGCAGCAGAGACTGGTGGAACAGCAGGGGGCCCTCCTCTCCCAGCAGCGTGAAATACTCGACCAGCAGCGGCGCATGTACGACCAGATGGATGTGGTGAAGGCTCAGTACGGTCTGCTTTCTGAGACCGTCAAGCAATTCTCATTCCAAGGCTTGCAGGGAGAACTGCAAAGCTATTTTGAAAGCCAACTGGCCAGCCTTCAGAGCCAAGCACGTAGCCACCTGCAAAAATCCTATGCTGTGCATAAGGTAGATGTGGATGCCAAAGTGGTGAACGTAGTTGGAGATGCAGGGCACCCAGTTTTGGGCTGTCAAATTGCTTGTGGGCCTGAAGAATACTGTGACTTCCAGAAGGATCCACCGCAGTGTGAAAGGTGCACTATGTGTCCCCCTGGATTCTTCCTGGTGTCACAGTGCTCCCCCACTGCAGATAGGATGTGCCAGGTGACAGTGTGGCAGCAACTGTGTTATGCATGCAACACATAAGATTTCAATGAAGAGCGAGTTGTATGTGTTAATCTTTAACAAGTCTTTGATTAACAAATATCTCAACAGGACAGGGATGAATGCCTAGAATTACCAAGCCTGTGTGGAGAGCAAGTAAAATGTTTTAATACCCCAGGTAAGCAAAAAGAAAACCTATGGTTAGTTCACCAAAAAATGAAATCTAGTCTGTGTTTTACTCACCATCAATGCATCCAAGGTGTATGTGACTTTCTTCTATCAGACGGAGTTATATTAAAAATTGTCCTGGCCCCTCCAAGCGTTTCATGGGAGTAAATGGGTGTTTGTGGTAAGCAGTTCAGAAGACATTAAATAAAGTGTATAAAATGTAATAAACACCACTTACATGGCTCCTGTAGCAAATCCATGCATTTTTGTAAGATAAATATCCATATTTTTCTTTACTTTTTCTCTCACTTCCGGTATGTGTCATATGTTGAAGGCATCCCTTCTTCTTCCTAGACTTATGCATTGTGTGATTAGTAATGAACGTGGAGAGAGAACAAAATAAACTGAAAAATGTTGCAGGATTTCGATGTAAATCAAAACTGGTTTTCCTTTGCTACAGTAAGGAAAGGTGTGCGTGTGATGCATGTGTTCTACATAATCCATTTGAACATCTACCTCTTACCACAGTCAGCCATATTACACAT
>JAUYWG010000661.1:0-12658 GCA_034779775.1 Enteromius afrohamiltoni | reverse complement strand
AATGAATGTGTAGTGCACATTGTGGTTTCTGACTTATATCTTTTATGGTGTCTGTATACGTGAGATTTCAAGCCTGCATGTTTTTGAAACTTTCTATTACAGTTACGTATACAACAACGGAATACACTATTTGAGACATGACTGTGTATTTTCATGGGTTTCACATAAATCGCAGGGGTAGCACACATTTCCCTGCAGAAATTACAGGGAAACATAATGCAAAAAACAGCCGGAACACTATCTAACAAATTACTGATGCATTTGAGTCACGATCAAAAGATAAAATGGTGATAAAGTGCAAGAGTATTTGATGTTAGAATTTTTTAAAATAAGTACATTCACAGTAATCTGTCGATAAATTGCTTATACCATTTACTGTCAACTAAAATAAACTAAACCTGTCTTTCCAACTATGGGTACTGTACTTACGTACCTAGCTTGCCAATGTAATGTAAATTTAAATTGAGGTAAAATGTAACAAGCATATAATTTATCTTGTATTTGAACATTAATGTTAACTTACCCAGTCAGTTTTGGAAAGTTTCAAGCTGCTAAGTGCATGTAATTAAGTTAATTACAACAGCTTCACCGAATCTTTAACGTTACCACATGAATTTTAGAAATCGTCTGTAACACCAATAAAACAGTGAGTAAAATATGGTGTATTGAAACGATGAATTTAAAAATAATACGAAAATCGAATTTCAGAGTTGAACTTACAGATTTTTCGTCAAATGAACAGTTTGAATAAAAACAAACTTTTTCCTGTTAGCAACACGATGGAAAATGTAATGTAGTTGTAGGGACTGGGCAGACTCGATCAGATCCATCTGCGACACTTTATTGATAACAACGGCAGACAACAACGGATCACAAATAACAAGTCCAACAAGGGTACTCCAAAAGAGAAGTAAAGTCCTGGCACGGTTCGGGGCAGGCAGCAAGGTTCGTGGTCGTAAGGTCCAGGCAAGGTCGTCAACGGGTAATCCAACAAGGTAAGAGATCGCTCGGAAATGCAGCATAGTACTAGCAAGACTTCGCGAAGAAAGAGCTCCGCTTGCCCGCTTAAGTAGGGCCTGAAATGAGCAACACCTGGAACTGGGCACAGTTCCGGGTGGAAGGAGTTACGTAAAAGGGGTCCGGGGGGGAACTAGTATTCGGGGGAAGGTTCCCGCTGACGCCGTTCAGAACGCGCCACAGAGGCGCGGCTCGTAACAGAGCCCCCCTCCTGTGAGTGGCTCCTGACGCAAGGGCGAAGAAGGTTGGGTCCAGGGCGGCGCCGGGGCCTACCCTGTGGTCAGGGTCTGGGTCTTTCTGGATGGTTTCGGTGGAAGGCCTCAAGAAGAGTGGGGACCAGGACGTCCTGGGCGTTGACCCAAGACCGTTCCTCTGGGCCGAATTCCTCCCAGTCAATAAGATACTGGATGACGCGGCCCCGACGCCGAGAGTCTAGAATCTCGTTGACCCGGTATGCCACCTCACCGTCAATGATCAGAGGAGGGATGTTGATGGCCGCGTCCTCGTCCTGGCCCCTCGATCCTCCCAGTCCGACAGTGGGTTTGAGCAGGGATACATGGAAAGTAGGAGACACACGGTAAGTACTGGGCAATTTTAAGCGGAAAGAGACTGGTGTGATTTGCTTAATTATTTGAAAGGGACCCACGTACCTTGGGTAGAGTTTCTTGCAGGGCTGGCGGAGACACAGATCTCGTGTGGAGAGCCACACCCACTGTCCTGGCTCGAAGGCGGGGCCGGATCGGCGATGGCGATTGGCCTGGAGTTGACCTCGACGGATGGCTTGAGCCAGGTGCACGTGTGCTGAGTCCCAGGTCTCCTCGCTGCACTGGAGCCAGGAGTCGATCGCCGTGAGCTAGGTAGGTTCACCAGACCAAGGGAACAATGGAGGTTGAAATCCCAAGACGACTTGAAAGGTCGTGAGTCCAGTGGCTGGCTTACGGAGTGAATTTTGTGCGTACTCAGCCCAGGTTAGGTACTTGCTCCAATCTTCGGGTGGTTGTGGCAATAAGCTCGAAGATACTTTGAGAGCTCCAGGTTCTGCCTCTCGGCCTGGCCGTTGGACTGAGGGTGATACCCGGAAGTTAGGCTGATGTTGATCCCGAGGGAGGAGCAGAAGGCCTGCCAGACTCGTGAGGTGAATTGGTGCACACGATCTGTCACAATGTCCTCCGGAAGGCTGTAGAAATGGAAGAGCTGGTCTACCAACACTTCGGCGGTCTCCCATGCAGTGTGGAGTTTGCGCATGGGTATGAATCGGCATGCCTTTGAGAATCGATCCACAATGGTGAGGATCACGGTGAACTGATTGGAGAGGGGAAGGTTGGTCACAAAGTCCATGGCTATGTGAGACCATGGACGTTGAGGTATTGGGAGCGGTTGCAAGAGACCAGCGGGGCACTGACGTTGTGACTTGATGACGTTGCAAGTGACACAGGCCTGAACGAACTGCTGGATGTGAAGGCCACCAGAAGCGATGGTGGGCCAGTTCCAAGGTGGCTGTGATGCCCGGGTGACTGGAGCTAGGGCTGGCGTGAACGAGGTGCAAAATTGAGATCAATGGGCCTCAGGCACGAAAAGTTTCCCCTGGGGGCAGTCAGGTGGAGAAGGATGCTGCGTATTAGCCTGTTCGATGACGGTTATGATGTCCCACCTGACAGGAGTGATCAGGATAGATGCTGGCAGAATATGTTCAGACACTGGGGTCTCGGTGGCAGTCTCGTGAATCCTTGAGAGGCGATTGTTTTTTTCCGGGCGATAGGTTATTCGAAACTGAAAGCGAGAGAAGAAGAGGGACCAGCGAGCTCGTCGAGCATTGAGTCTTTTGGCCGACCGGAGGTATTCTAAATTTTTGTGGTCCGTAAGCACCAGGAAATGTTCGTTGGCCCCCTCTAGCCAGTGTCTCCATTCCTCCAGATCTGCTTTCAAGGCCAGCAGTTCTCGGTCACCCACATCACAATTGTGTTCAGCAGCACTCAGCTTCCTGGAGTAGAAAGCGCAAGGAAACAGGCAATGGTTCTCCCCGTGGCGCTGTGAGAGGTTGCTGGAGGCTTCCACCTCAACCACAAACTCCTTGTGTGGGTCAGGATGCTTTAAGATGGGGGTTGTTGTAAAGCTTGACTTTAGATCCTGAAAGGCCTTGAGGCCATGGAAGCGTTCGGGTCTCTTTGCGGGTCATGGCTGTGAGCGGAGCTGCCACCTGACTGAAGCCCCTGATGAAGTGGCGATAGAAGTTCGCGAAGCCCAAGAATCTCTGTAGTTCCTTCAGGGTGCGCGGTTGTGGCCAGTTAACGACGGCTTGAACCTTGGCGTCATCCATGGTGACCCCCTCGTGACTGATGACGTATCCCAAGAAGGCCACTTTATCACGATGAAATTCACACTTGGGCAGCTTGGCGAACAGTTGGTGGGTGATGAGGCGTTTGAGAACAGTTCGTACATGATGAACATGTGAGGGGAGGTCCTTGGAATAGATCAGAATATCATCGATATAAACAATCAGGTACTGATTCAGGTGGTCACGGAAAATGTCACTAACAAACTCCTGGAAAATGGAGGGACTGTTCGAGAGCCCGAAGGGCATGACTTGATACTCATAATGCCCGAAAGTCGTTGAAAAGGCCGTCTTCCATTCATCACCCTCGCGTATTCGGATCAAATTATATGCACATCGGAGGTCCAGCTTGGTAAAGTACTTGTAGTTCCTTGGTCATAGATGTGATGAGGCCGGAGCCAAGAGGGCGCCTGTCTATGGCTTCCACTGAGGGAGAAGATGGGCTTTAGCAAAGATCCTATCCATGAAATTCCCCACAGCACCCGAATCTATCAAGGCTCTGGTCTCAATGTTGTCATAATCAGAAATCAAAGTCACTGATACTTCTAAGGAGTTGTTTGTGAAATTTTCACTCACCTGTGGATTCTCAGGACGTTCGGGTCTGGTGGGGCATTTCAAACTGAGGTGTCCAGCCAAACCACAATACAAGCAAAGCCTTTCACGAATCCGTCGACTGCGCTCCTCGGTGGTGAGTTGGGTAGCTCCAATCTGCATCGCCTTGGGTGGTGTCGTCACAGGCCGAAGAGAATAGGAGCGCGGAGCGCAGCGGCCTCTTCTGGTGCAAATCATATTATCCAGGGCTATAGTTCATATATGCTTCAAATGACAGGCCCTCATCGCGGCCGGCGAGTTCCGATTGCAGCTCGTCCGTCAGCGCTCGCCGGAACAGGGTCTTTAGAGGCTTGGGTGGCCATCCAGTTTGTGCCGCGACGGTTCGGAAAGCCAGAGTGAAATCAGCCGCTGTCATGTTGCCTTGCATGAGAGACATTATTTCATCATCCGGGGCCCGGCCGGCCGTGGCGTATTCGAACACGGACCAGAACTGCTGGAGGAAGTTCTGGAATGAGGGGTAAGTCATGCGTCTCCCATCCCATGTTGCCGTTGCCCAGTCAAGAGTCCTCCAGGTCAGCAGAGAGCAAATGAACGCCACTTTACTGTCGTCCGTGGGATAACATAGAGGCTGCTGACCAATAAAGTTTGTGCACTGCATGAGAAATCCCTTGCAATGTCCAGCAGCGCCGTTGAATTTCTCCGGCAGCGACAGTCGAGGCATAATGGCGGACGGGGAGACGCGGCTGTAATGGCGGCCGAAGCACCTCTGGTTTGGCTGGCGGTCATCGATTTCACCAGCTCCTCTGTCATGTCAAGTTCCGCAGCTCCGTGTCGCACCAGATTTTTGTTTTCTGTGTGTAGCCTAAACACACTTTCGGCATCTGTCCATGGCACCCAGCTACGACGATGGTCTCTGTTTTAATTGATCTGTTACCCACATGTTTTTATAATGTTATTTTTAGAAATACTTTAGAAATAATTAGAAATCTAATTATTGCTTTGTCTGATTAAAACATTATGAAAAACCCTCTGTAATATTTTTAAAGATATGACAAACATAGATAAAGGTGCACTCTAATTACCTCGTGGTGATAATACACGTGGCACAAAAAAAAAAAAATGATATAATACCGTTAAATAACAGTGACATACTGTTGTTGTTCGACTACTAACCTGAAGTGAGCAAGTCTTCCCACAATGCACTGTAAAAAACGGCAACCTACTGATATTTCATTAAAACAGCATTTTTCTGTTAAATTTCTATGTAAATTTACAGAAATTTTTTACAGTGTGGTAAGTTCAGTGTGGTAAGCTTTTTAATATACAATACAGTGTTCCATGGAACCTGTGACTACCTCAGGCCTCCTTGAACATACGGACATAGTCTCCTCATCCTCCTCTGCTGTGGATGGGCCTTCTCCCTGTGACAAAGGAATAAACTCAGTTAAACTAAATAGCTTACATGACTGATTTAAAAGGTCTCATACTCACAGGCAACATGACGTCTGGTGGATAAGTTGCTTAAGTTGCTGCTGTGTAAAAGCAATTACTGTTATTCACACACAAACTGTGCAATGTATTGTGACACACATTCAATGTTGATAAAGTATTTTAAATAGTGTACACCGCTACTTACGCATGGAGACGATCAGCAATTTCCTGCCATCCTTTTTCTCATGCTTTTGTTTATTGCCTTATTTCCTTTTTTGGTGATTACATCTTTAAATTCTTCATACGTCTCTAATAGCAAACACTGTTCTGTTACCATGAACATCGCTGCGCTCATTCTTTCGCTGTCGTTGCCATGGTAGCCCACAATAAATCGATTGACCCATGCTCGACTTTCAGGACTTTTAAACAATGGCATACACGCGCGATTATCTAGACTATTTAAACCTGACTCAAATTAGTAAGATCACATGTTTAGATTGGCTCATTCAAGTCAGGTTTTTGACTTTAATCCCCGCTTTTCTAAACAGCTTTTATGGAACAGCCCCCTGATATGCCTATGTGTGTGTGCATCTTCCCCTTTAAATTTCTACGGCAACGTAAATCTTAATTTCCTGCCTTTGCACCGCCTCTTCCCTCTCCACATGGGAGAGGTGGGGTTTCTGTCAAATTCTGATGTAATTTTTCCTTTTTTTTATCACTTTAAAAGTTAGTTTTCCTCTTTAAATCATGTCTATAACTATAGATTTCATTTTAATTAAGATTTAATTTTGTGATTTAATTTTGATATCTCCCCAATAAACACATCTACGTTGTGGCAACGACGCTGCTACGTTCCATTTTTACTCTGGCAACGCTGTTGTCTACGTCCTGGCGATGTAAACATTGTTTCCTTCGACATTTCACTCATACTGCGTCTTCTAAGATGCTTATGGAGAAAACTCCTTTTTTCCCTTAACTGAAGCCTATTCTAAAACTCAGTTTTATTATTCATTAAAACTGAACGGTCATTGGCCGCTGTTGGGATCTTATGAAGAAGACTTCATCTTCAGATTATTCTCCTTCAGCGATGCTACTACCTTGCTGTCCTGACTGGAAGCCTTCTTCTGCTCCTCTGAATTGCAGCTGGATATTCCCCTGCCACCGCCTGGCTATTCAGAGTCTTCTACTGAAAGAGCAATTTCTCTAAAAGAGCTATTTTCTACTCACCTCGACATGCCTGTTAACCGCTGCTCCGCCTGCGAGACTCCTCTCCAAACTGAAGGCCTGTTGCAGCCCACCTCTGCCCTCCGCGCTCGCCCAGAAAGCTTTTTCCTCCACTGGACAGGCCGCTTTGGCTCTTCATGGGATGGCCATACTTCAGGTCTTTCAGGCGAAGCTGCTTGCCACCACCGAGGGCTCGCCTGACGAAGATGCTGTCAGAGAGCTCCGGAGCGCGACTGACTTAGTGCTGAGGGTGACGAAGGATATAGCGCAAGCCATCGCCCGTGCCATGGCCATCCTGGTGGTCCTGGAGCATCATCTGTGGTTAAATCTTACCCAGATCAAAGAAATGGACAAGATCCCTCTACTCGATGCTCCTCTCTCTCCGGCCGGGCTGTTTGGTCCTTCCGTTGAAGGTTTCACTGAGCGCTACACCGAGGCACAAAAAACACCCCAAGCCATGCAACACTTCATGCCCAAGCGGTCTGCTTCTACCTCTGCCATCCGCCCCAAGCTGCCAGCACAGAAGCCTAAGCAGTCAGCCACCGCTCAGCACCAGCCGCAGCAAAGAACAGAGCTGCAGAAAGACCACTCCAGATCTGCTTCGCAGCGCCACTCTTTTCCGAGGAGGCAGGGTCCCTGCCCAAATTAGTGCTGGATCCCACTGAAAAGAAACCGTTCTAGCAAGAAAACAGCTGGGCAATGGACTCGCCGAAGCTGGGCCACCCCAAAAGCTGCTCTTCCTTCAGCATCCTTTACCCCGCAGAGCACTGGGCAAAGAAACGAAAAACGCTGCTTTCACACAATCACACAATGTCATAAGTTGTCATAACTACATACATGATAAGCCCCATTCCCGGGGTGTCAGATTGGGTTCTGGGGATAATAAAAAGAGGCTACCGCCTTCAGTTTGCCTTCAGTCCCTTCAGCAAAATCATCCATACTTCGGTCTCAAGCCCTGACGCGTGGGTGCTGCTAGCCAAAAAGGGGCGATTCAAATCATTCCCCCCTCAGACAGAGAAAAAAGGCACTACAGCCGGTACTTTCTAGTCCCCAAGTGAGACGGCGGGCTCAGGCTCATTCTAGATGTTCTAGACTAGATGTTCCCTCTGGACCTAAAAGATGCTTACTTTCACAATCTCTCCATCACAGGCCATTCTTACGATTCGCCTTCGAGGGGATTGCATATCAGTATACAGTCCTGCCCTTCGGTCTCTCCCTATCCCCCCACACATTTACAACTGGCTTATTTTGGGCAGTTCGCGGGAACAAGCAGAGAGGCACAGGGAAATATTATTCAACCATTTGCATCACCTGGGAGAATGAGTGAATTTCATGAAGAGCAAGCTGTCCCCCAGCCAACAGATAGTTTTTCAGGGCGCAGACATGCTGTCCAGGGGACATGTCAGTCCAATAGAGTGGACGCTTCACCCCCGAGTAACCCAGTTAATCTGGCACACATTCGGGAGAGCAGAGGTAGACCTCTTCGCCTCGTATGAAAATACTCGCTGCCCAGCATATTTCACCATGGAAATGGATGCTTCCTCTATATGCATTCCCTCCGGCATTCCTGATACCTCAAGTCGTCATCTGTGTCAGAGAAGAGGGTCACACGCTCCTACTGGTAGCCCCTCTGTGGAGGAACCAGCCATGGATAGCGGATGTAATGCTGACAGCAGCTCCATGGCCAATTCCCCTGAGACGCGACCTGCTATCTCATGCACAGGGCTGTGGGCTCTCCATGTATGGCCGCTCGACAGGAGCCTTACCGCCTTCCAGAGCATGTACTAAATACTATTTCTCAAGCAAGAGCTCCGTCTATGAGACGCGCCTATGCTATGAAATGGTCTGTGTATTCTAGGTGGTGCGCGGAGCGCCAGAAAATCCCCCCTACGTGTGACACATCACTAATTTTGTCATTCTTACAACACCTGGCTGGGCTATATCAGCCCACCATGACCTGATAGCAGGACAAGCCGTTGCTAAAGATGCTTTGCTCATCCAATTTTTAAAAGCCGCGAGGCGGCTAAAGCCCCCCCGTCCTCACACTGTCCTGACGTGGGACCTGCCTACGGTGCTAAATGCCCTCAAAAGCCCACCTTTGAGCCCCTTTAAACGGCAACAGTGAAAGTGATAACGCTTAAGACTGCCCTGTTTCTAGCACTGGCGTCTGTTAAGCGAGTAGGTGACCTGCAAGTGTTGTCTGTCAGCCCCCCTTGCCTGGAATTCGGGCAGAATGACTCCAAAGTCATCCTGAAACCAAGGCACGACTACGTACCCAAAGTGCTCACTATGCCTTTTAAGGCGCAGGTGGTTTCTCTAGCAGCCTTGCCGCTCTCTGAGGGCCAAGATTCCAACCCTCTCTGCCCGGTAAGGGCATTGAGAACCTATATTGAGCGAACAGCTGACTTCAGACGCTCTGACCAACTGTTTATCTGTTTCGGTGTCCGCTCCAAAGGGCTGCTGGTCTCAAAGCAAAGGCTCGCAAAATGGGTTGTGAACGCTATTTCACTGGCTTACTCTTCAGCGGGCCTGGAATGTCCCCTGGGAGTTAAATGTCATTCAACTATATCACTGCATCTACCTGGGCCTGGGCTAGTGGTGTTTCTCTGTCAGTGCCATACAAGTTCATATAATCCAACTTTATTCAAACATTGCAGCATAAAAAGTCAGTTGAGAACATTTGCTGAACACTAAGGAAAGGAAACTGCCAGATCCTTAAATATATAAAATTATAAAATTTGCTTGTTAAACGGTTACAAGGAAAGAGTAAAATCACTCTTTGTATATATAGCGAAAAGAAACACTGGACTAATATTACGATATACAAAATTATAGTGCAGTTACATTTTTAACAGACCAAGATATCCCACTGATATTGCTATTATTTTAAAGTTTCACTCCAAACCACACTTGTCCCTTAATGTTTTGACATCTTGTATGGATCCGCGGGAGTCATGTGGATCCATAAGCAACAATTTAATGGGAGTAGTCAGACAGGCGAAGGTCGGTACACAACAAACAGGGAAATAGGAGGACAGGCTATACTCGAAAACGAATGAGCTCTTGGTTCAATCTCTCAGTTTGACCGTTTGACTCTGGATGGTATCCTGAGGTGAGGCTCACATTGGTGCTCAATAGGGTGCAAAAGGCTTTCCACACTTGGGATCGAAACTGGGGCCCTCTGTCGGAGACGATGTCTTCAGGTAGACCATAATAACGAAAAACCTGCTCCCACATGACTCGAGCTGTCTCCCAGGCTGTCGGTAGTTTGGTCAACGGGACGAAACAGCAGGTCTTAGAGAATCTGTCGATGATTGTGAGGATGGTGGTATAACCATTGGATGTTGGTAGGTCTGTGACGAAGTCGACAGCAATGTGCGACCAAGGTCTTTGTGGAATGGGTAATGGCTGTAGAAGGCCAGCCGGCCGTTGACGGGAGGACTTGGAGACGTTGCATGTGATGCAGGCTTTGACAAAGTTAGAGACATCGTGGAGCAAAGTTGGCCACCAGAATCGATTTGAGGTGAGTTCCTGAGTGGTGAGTATGCCGGGGTGACCCGCGCTGGGATTATCATGAATCATTTGTAGCAGACGATCACGAAGCGCCTCGGGAACATAAATTTTGGAAGGAGGACACTCTGGAGGTGTGGGTTCGTTTGACTGAGCCTCGGTGATCTCACTCATGTCCCATAGTACAGGTGCGATGATCACAGATGGGGAAATGATGTTCTCGGGTTGGTTCGTTTGAAAGTTGTTATCAAATTGTCTGGACAGAGCGTCAGCCTTGATGTTCTTTGAGCCCGGTCGGTAAGTAATTTGGAAATCAAAGCGGGAGAAGAATAAGGACCATCTGGCCTGCCGGGAGTTAAGCCGTTTAGCAGATCTGAGGTATTCCAGATTACGGTGATCCGTCAACACCAGAAAGGTCTCCTTGGCCCCCTCAAGCCAGTGCCTCCATTCCTCCAAAGCAGCCTTTAACGCCAGTAACTCCCGATCCCCGACATCGTAGTTTCGCTCTGCCTGGGTTAGTTTACAGGAATAAAAGGCCCAGGGGAAGAGTTTGGCAGACTCGCCATGCCGCTGTGATAGAATCACCCCTATGCCTGTATTGGAGGCGTCTACTTCCACCACAAACTGTTTCTCAGGGTCTGGATGTCTGAGGATGGGTGCGGATGTAAACCTTTGTTTCAGTTCATCGAACGCCTGCTCACTGTCTGTGGTCCACGGTAAACATTTAGTGCCTTTGTGGGTCATGTTAGTTAAAGGCGCTGCGACTTTGCTGACGTTTCTTATGAATCTACGATAGAAGTTCGAGGCTTAGGCCAGTTGACAACGGAGTTGACCCTGTTGTCGTCCATGGCGACTCCTTCCGCACTGATGACATATCCAAGGAAGGTAACTTTGGTTTGATGAAAGGCACATTTGGATAATTTGGCATACAGTCTATGTTGAATGAGTTTCTGGAGAATGGTCCTGACATGTTGGATATGAGATTCCAGGTCGTTGGAATAGATCAGAATATCATCTATGTATATGATAACAAACCGATTGAGCATCTCCCTGAAGACCTCGTTCACAAGGGCTTGGAATACGGAAGGACTGTTTGAAAGGCCAAAGGGCATAACGAGGTACTCATAATGGCCATTCGTGGTGGAAAAGGCCGTCTTCCACTCATCTCCTTCGCGTATTCTGATGAGGTTATATGCACTGCGCAAGTCCAACTTAGTGAAGCAACGAGCTGATCTGAGTTGTTCCAATGCCGCTGGAACGAGTGGTAGGGGATATTTATACTTGACAGTGATGTCATTCAAGGCACGGTAATCAATACATGGTCTCAGTCCTCCATCCTTCTTCTTGACAAAAAAGAAGCCAGCAGATGCAGGTGACATGTATGGTCTGATAAAGCCTTTAGCCAGCTCCTCTTGTATGTACTGATTCATACATTGCGAAAGGGGAAATACTCGACCTCTAGGGGGTGTAGTACCTGGTAACAAGTCAATGGCACAGTCTGCGGGTCGGTGAGGTGGAAGTTGGGTGGCTTCCTCCTTGCTGAAGGCTTTTAACAGATCGTGATACTGTGCTTGGAGGTCGGTGGTTTCAGTAGAATCAACGGCGGTGAGGTGTACCTTGTGAATGACTTTTGTGGTCTTGGCCAGACACTGTTTTTGACACGACGGAGACCACTGGGTGATTTGATGAGAACTCCATGATATGATGGGGCTGTGTTGTTCAAGCCAAGGCAGACCGAGTATAAGTGGGTGATCAGGTGATTGAATAACGTGCAAAACACGTTAATAAACAAATCCTCTCCGAGTGAAGTGAGCTGGTGATCAAAGTGAGTTCATGGGTGCGTTGAGTAATCTTTCCAGACCCTATGGGTCGGCCGTCGAGGGCTGCCACAGATATCGGCAGGGAACATGGAACAAGAGGAATGTTGTGATTAGAGGCAAACTCTAAGTCAACAAAGTTTCCAGCAGCTCCTGAATCTATGAAAGCTCTGGTCTGAATCGTCTGATCTTGAAACATAAGACAGGTGTCTATTCTCATGACAGAAGTAAGAGAAGTACCACTCACCCGGTAGGTTCTGGAGCGTGGAGGTCTATTTGGACAGTTCGCTCTGATGTGTCCTGCTTGTCCACAATACATGCAGAGGTTGTTGTCTCTGCGACGGTCCCTCTCCTCCTGGGTTAAATGAGTGACTCCGATCTGCATCGGTTCCCCCTGGTTAGAATTAGAGTGATAGCTGGGCTGGAATGGAGGGTGGCGTGGTTTGCGTGAGCAGAGCAGGTGATCAGTGCGGATTGCAAGATCCATGTATTCCTCCAAGCTTTTGTCCACATGTCGACTGGCGAGCTCCGTCTGAAGGTCCTCTCGGAGACCGCGACGATACAACGACTTAAGGGGGTCGCTGTCCCAGCCAGTTTGAGCGGCAAGCGTACGGAAAGTCAACGAGTAGTCCGCTGCGGATGAATTACCCTGCTTCAGGCTTAACAGTTCATCCTTGGCGTCTCGGCCATCCGCAGTGTGGTCAAAAACCTCTCTGAATTGGCGGATAAAACTCACATATGAGGGGAAAGCCATCCTGTGTCCTCTCCATAGAGC
>JAUYWG010000660.1:0-12663 GCA_034779775.1 Enteromius afrohamiltoni | reverse complement strand
CCCCAAGGACATCGTCTCGGACAGAGGGCCCCAGTTCACGGCAAAGTTCTGGCAGGCCTTCTGCCGTCTGGTCGGTAACACCTCTAGCCTGTCGTCTGGTTTCCATCCTCAGACCAACGACCAGACGGAGCGGGCCAACCAACAAATGGACAACAACAACTTCCTTCGATGTTTTGGAGGCGAACATCAGCGCTCCTGGGCACGCTACCTCGTCTGGGCTGAGCTCTCAAACAACCTCCACACGTCATCGGCCACTAATTTCAGTCCTTTCGAGGTATGCTACGGGTATCAGCTTCCGGTGTTCGAACACCAGTTTGAGTCTTCCGTCACGCTACACGGGGACATCCTCGATCAGTCATCTCTCGTCTGCCTCCGTGACATATAAGGGCAGACCTGACACATAAAATAATGGAGTTTCTGTAATTTCAGCTGATGATACTGTTTTTTTGCCAATGTGTTATGATTGACTAAATGTTCCTGTTGGAAGAGAACATGTGTTAGTGTTTTGAATAATTATTTGCTTTTGAAACATGTTTGCAGTGTTTTGCTAGACATAGTGTGCTGTGGTAGTTTATTATTGTATTTTGAAGTCAAGCCTGTTTCTGAAAGAGAGGTAACTTTTACTCTGAGACAGTTACCGTGGTAACTTACTCTGTGAACCAACCTAAGCTCCTCCCCTTTTCAAAGACGATATCTGAGCACAACAGAAGTCTGTGTGGGCTAAACTGAGGATCAATTATCATTGTTTTGGCACAAAATGCATTCAATGACTACATCTCAAATTTCATGAATTTTTTTCTCACTCAGACATAATAACTGACTAAAATCTTTGTACGAACAGCACATTTTGCACATGCTTACTGTTTTCAAAACTGTTAAACTTATGTTCAAAACAATAACATAATGCTAAATGAATAAGACAGCAAAATTCAACAGCACTATTTTATTGCTGTTGGATTTTTATAGATTAGCATTACTACTGTATCTGTATCTGTGGATGATGTGTATACAAATTCTTGTATTTTGGAATTACTTAGTTCACAAAAATTGTTAATAAATAAACAACATAAAATACTGAGGAATTCTGCATCATGTCTGATTCATTCCTGAAACATATATTGCAGCTATAAACACAAAGATGTGTCCTTGTTTTACACTAGAGAACACTGGGTAATGCTACATGTTGTTAGTGTTTTAGTTCATGCTTTTGTGGGTGACAAAGTGTGTTTGTTGGCTGTCAACCTTTGTTAGTGTTCTAGAAGAATTAATTAATTTGAGACCTGAATAAAGTGTTTTGGTAGTTGTAGTGCATTTTGAATGTGAAATGAACTGCTTTACTGAGCTAAAACTTGGTTAGGAGAATTGTATGAAGAGTTTTGCAAAAGAGAACTAAGTATTGAGAAGTCCTAGCGTCTGGAAAAAAGTAGTCATAGTCAAAATCAGGCAGTAAATGTCAGGGGCAGGCAGCAAGAATCAGAGTAACCAGAATACAATCCCAAAGACAAACCAGAAAACAGGAATAACACTCAGAAATGACACCGTGGCAATCAAGAATTCACGTCGATCTAGTGTGGCATCTATGTTTAAATAGTCTGAAAAGTAGGTCACGCTAGAGAGCAGAACTGAACAAAGTACTTGGGAAAAAGGAGTCCGGGTAGGAGCGTTAGTATTCAGGGGAAGGTTCCCGCTGCCGAGTTCCGGGGAGAGCCACAGAGTTGCCCCCGGTGGTGCAGAGGTCTTCCACGAGGTCTAGGGGCACACTTGTCGGGGTGGTTTCTGTGAAACGCCTTGAGAGTGGGGTCCAGCACATCATGGGAATTAGCTCACGAGTCTGCCTCGGTGCCGGGAATCCAGGATCTTGTGGACCTGGTAGATCTCCTCACGGTCTGGGTTTAGGGGAGGGATGTCTGGTGCCACTGCCATATCCTGGTCCCTCTCCCCTTCGGGTTCAGCAGCGTGCTTGAGAAGGGAAACATGAAATGTGGGTGAGATACGATAATCAGCGGGTAAATCTAAGCGGTATGATACTGGGGTGATTTGTCTGAGTACCTTAAAGGGACCCACGTACCTTGGATTCAGTTTTTTGCATGGCAGGTGAAGCCGAATGTCTCTGGATGAGAGCCAGAACCATTGCCCGGATTCATAGGGTGGACTGGGGCGACACTGCTTGTGTCCTAAGCCAGCGAATGGCACTCTGGAGGTGTACATGAGGTGCTACAGTGGGTGTCCGGCACTGGGGTTGCTGTGTATCATTTGAAGGAGCCGTTTGCGTAGAGTCTCGGGGACGTAGGTCTTATTGGCTGGACATTCGGAAGGTGAGGGGTCAGCGACTTGAGCTTCGGTTATTTCCCTCAACATGTCCCACTGGGAGAAGAACAGGGACCATCTGGCTTGTCTTCAGTTGAGTCGCTTGGCAGAGCGTAAGTATTCTAGGTTGCGATGGTCTGTCAACACAAGAAATGGTTCTTTAGCCCCTTCAAGTCAAGGCGCCATTCTTCAAGCGCGGCCTTGAGTGCTAGAAGTTCCCGGTCACCTACATCATAATTTCGCTCAGCCTGGGTTAATTTGCAGAAATAGAAGGCGCATGGGTAGAGCTTAGGAATTTCGCCTTGCCGCTGAGAGAGTATGGTGCCGATTCCTGAATTAGAAACATCAACCTCTACTATGAATTGATTTTTCTGGGTCTGGGTGTCTGAGGATGGGTGCAGTGGTGAACTTCTGCTTGAGTTCTTAAAAGGCCTCTTCACTGTCTTGAGTCCAGGGTAGGCGTTTAGTCCCTTTCCGGGTCATTTTGACCGAGGAAAGTTACTGTGGTCTGATGAAAGGCACACTTTTACAACTTGGCATACAGCCGGTTTTGAATCAGTAGCAGAAGATCGGCCCGGACGACGTGGACGGCCTGATGAAGCCCTTGGTGAGTTCCTCTTTGATGTATTGGCTCATACTCTCTGTTTCAGGTTGGGAGAGTGGAAATATTCTGCCCCGCGGTGGAGTAGTCCCAGGTAGCAGGTCCATGGCGCAGTCCGTAGAATGGTGAGGTGGTAGTTGTGTGGCCTCCTCCTTGCTAAAGGCCTTTACAAGGTTGTGATATCAGCCTTGATTAAACACTGCTCTTGATATTCAGTGGACCACTGTGTGACCTGATGAGACCTCCAGGAAATGATCGGACTGTGACGTTCCAGCCAGGGCAGGCCCAGGATGGGTGAGTGTATGAGATGAAGATGGATCCTTTCCGAATGGCGTGAACTGGTGGTTAAGGTGAGTTCCTAGGTGCGCTGAGTGATCTTCCCTGACCCTATGGGTCGGCCGTCGAGGGCTGCCACGGAGACAGTCGGGGAGCATTTGTTGCTGGTGAGAAGCCAGAACAGAAGCTTGCCGAGAGATCTCACTCACCACCTCATGTATAGGCGGCGAAATATTCTATGTCGAATCTCCAGAGACGTTCGGATCCATAAGCGGCTTTATTAGAGAGTAGTCATACTGGCAAAGGCCGGTAAACAGCAGACAGTAGTATCAGAGGTAAACAGAGTTCGTAGTCAAAATCAGGCAGTAAATGTCAGGGGCAGGCAGCGAGAATCAGAGTAACCCGAATACAATCCAAAAGACAAACCAGAAAAGCAAAGGAATAACGCTCAGAAATGACACTGTGGCAATCAAGACTTTGTGTCGATCTAGCATGGCGTCCATGTTTAAATAGTCTGAAAAGTAGGTCACGCTAGAGAGCAGAACTGAACAAGGTACCTGGGAAAAAGGAGTCCGGGTACGAACGTTAGTATTTGGGGGAAGGTTCCCGCTGCCACAGAGGTGCGACTTGTGACAACTTCCAAATTATGTCTAATTCCCAACTTTTCCAAAAGTCAATAAACATCACACATTACATTACATGTTTATTTTTTTGTTATACCTAAATATTTAATTACTTTAAATGTAAACTGATACATTAACTAAAGCAGCTATGTTTTCCCACTCAAACTGTTTCTGTTTCGCAGATGCAGTGGTGTTGCTTTTATTTTTACAGTTTTTTTCAATTGCTTAGACACTAAAATTAAAACGTTCTCACAATTAACAAATCCTTATACTCAAGGAGCAAAACACCGGACTAGATTTGCACAACTGTAAGCACATTTTCAGCTTCACACTTTTTGCAAAACTCTACACACAGTGATTTGCAAAACACTAAACAATTATAGAGTTATAGAACAATTATTAAGTTTGCTTAATTATAGACACACCAATCATGTGTTTAAGTACTATAAAATACAATATTGTCAGTTTTTTATTATTTTTTATTTTTGTTGTTGGTATTTACTGTAATTGTAACCTGTACTGGACACAGTATTTTACGTGTGTAACTGGTTCCAAAAGATTACAGTTTTTCCCAATTGTTTACACACATTTTCTGAAAGCATGCCTCATATTGTCAGAACTGTACACACAAATAAAAAAACACACACACAATGGGCAAAACCCTTCAATTCTCCTGCTAAATCAAACTTTACTTTCAAAACATTGTAATTTTTTCTCAAAATGGTATTTTGTTATCACACACAAACCTTCACATGAATAGATCCAGTTGAACACTAATATGTTTCATGTAAAATACTATGAACACTTCTTTTCCATTCATCAAAATGACTTAGTGTAAGCCTTTTTTGTTCAGTGTTACACTAGACAGTACATAGGCCTACATAAGTGCATTGTAAAATATTTCAGAATATTGTTTTTATACAAAACACACAAATACATGGTACCAAATATATTTTACAGTATTTTTCCCACAAAAACAATGTATACAGTGTTCATCCCAACCAACACAAAGTTGCACATAATGTGGACATACATATACCAATATGCACATACATATACCATCAATAGAAGTATTTACTGAATACAGTTACAGGGGGAAAAAACAGCTATTCTGCATCCTCTCTTCTGTTTGGGTCTGGCCACAGCACCTCATCCACATCACAAGCACAATGTTTGCTTTGGCCAAGCAGCGGGGGAATTATCGCCTAGCATGGCGAATCCAGCCATGAAAAGCATCAACTGGTATATCTCCACATACGTCTTCCATAGCTTGGAGAAGGGGTATATGTGTGTGTAGATTTCGGTCATACACTTTCCATCTCCAGGCAGAAATTCTGCCTGCCTTGCCTCTGTCCACTGAGAAGCGGGATCGCAACAAGTGTTCTCAGCAGCCCAGACCCCAAAACGTGACAGGTGTAGAGTTGTGTTAATTGTGTGTAGTGTTTTGACAAACCGGGCCCTGTTTTCAAAATTGTGTTTAAGCAATCATAAAAAAAAAAACATGTTGCCATGGTTACTTATAATATCTGTGCTCCAGATAGTGTTGATTGACCTATCTCAGATCAGCTGTTCTGAAACTGAAAACCTGAGTTTTTAATCTCTTGGTAAGTCAACTCAGAGTTCAACTTTAAACTCGGAGTTGGTTGAACCTCCTTACAGAAACAGGCCCCTGAAGAGGAAAGTTGTCCCGTTAGTAATGTCTAACTTCGCGGCACCGGCACTGGAAGGGGGTGAGTCCGGTGGAGGCTTGACGCAGGGAGTTTTGTGCATACTCGGCCCAGCCCAATTACTGGTTCCAGGAGTCCTGGTGGTCCTGAAAGAAGGTACGGAGGAACCGCCCCACTTCCTAGATCTTCCTCTCAGTCTGTCCATTAGTCTGAGGATGTTAACCTGAGGACAGACAGTCTGTCACACCTAGGAGTTCAAAGAATGCCCTCCATACCCTGGAAACGAATTGTGGTCCTCTGTCGGACACAATATCTTCTGGTAGTCCATATGATCGGAACACTTGATTGAAAAGAGCTTGAGCTGTTTCCCAGGCTTTGGGGAGACCTCTTAAGGGAATCAACCGACAGAATTTAGAGAACCGATCCACAATAATAAGTGTTGCCATCTGAGGCGGGCAAGTCGGTGATAAAGTCCACTCCTAGGTGTCACCAGGGGCGGTTAGGTATCGGGAGTGGCAGCAGCTTCCCGGCTGGTAGATGTTGTGGTGTTCTGGACATGGCGCACTCCCGACACCCTGTCACGTACCGCTTCACATCTGCATCCATGTGAGGCAACCAAAATCGAACTTGCAGCAGCGAGAGGGTTCTGATGGCCCCTGGATGCACAGTGCCCAGTGACTGGCTAAAAATGCTGAACTTGTCTATGAAGCTGCGGTAAAAGTTCACAAACCCTAGGAATCTTTGGAGTTCCTTTACTGACTTGGGAACAGGCCATTCCGTGACAATCTTAATCTTGGCATTAACCATGCTAATGTCCGAAGCATCGATGTTGTAGCCTAAAAACTGGGTGTGGGTCTGGTGGAACGTACACTTCTCTGCCTTTAGAAACAGCTGGAACTCCCTTAACTTGGTTAAAACCTATCTGACGTGCTGCTTGTGCTCAAAGAGGCTGGGTGAGTATATTAAAATGTCATCTATATATACCACTACAAACTTGTCTAGGTATTCACGGAAGATTTTGTGCATGAAATCCTGGAAGATGCTTGATGAGTTGGATAGCCCATACGGCATGACCAAGTATTCATAGTGGCCAGTAGGGGTTATGAAGGCTGTCTTCCACTCGTCCCCCTGCCTCACCCGGACGAGGTTGTACGCACTTCGCAGATCCAACTTGGTGAACCACTTTGCCAGAGGCAGAGGATATTTAAAGGGGACAGTGACTTTATTCAGGGCCCGATAATCAATACAGGGACGAAGGCCCCCATCCTTTTTGGCCACAAGAAAGAAACTGGATGCAGGATCGCTCGGGTTTCAGGTATGGATAAGGGGTAAATCCTCCCTTTGTGCACTGGGGCATCCGGGAGCAGATCGATCGCGCAGTCCCATGGGCAATGTGGCAGCAGATCGGCAGATCCTCTCCTGGGGCAAAAGATGTCTTGGAAGTCCGAGTATTCTGCAGGAATGTCAACAGATTGTTTCTCAAGGGGACTTTCTATGGAGGTGGTACATACTTGTAAGTGGTGAGTCGGCTGAAGTGGTAAGTCGGGAAAACACTCAGGCCAACATTGTGAACCCCACTTGAGAATATCTCCGGAGCCCCAGGAGAGGATGGGTTCATGCTTGGCCAGCCAGGGACGCCCTAATACCAGGTCTGAGAGCCCTCCAGTACCAGAAACGTCGTTTCCTCCACAAACTCCTACTGTTACTCTTACCGGCCCTGTACGGCGTCTCACTTGACTTTTAAATAGCGGCTTGCCTGTGATGGATTGGACTTGGTAGATCTTGTCAGTGGGTTGGGTTTTTAATTTTAGACGCCGTGCCAGGTGCCCAGCAATGAAATTACCAGCAGAACCTGAGTCCAACAGAGCTGCCACAGAGACAGAAACATTATTGGCAGAGAGAAGTACCGGTGTGGTTAATGGAGGCATATTTTCGCTTATGTGAAGAACGGTACTCACCGTTAGCCAGGGAGACTGCCGGGGAGGACGCAGAGGACAATCCCTGATCAGGTGAGAATCTTGTCCGCAGTATAAACATAATCCCTTAGCTAGACGTTGTTGTTGTTCATGGGGTGTCAGACGTTGTCGATTCATTTCCATGGGCTCTGAGATGAGTCGTGGAAAAGGTAAAATGCTACACGCTCGATACGCCAAGCAGCCGGGATGAGAGGACCATGGACCATCAGCGAGCTAGTAGAAGCAGTAGAGCTCGCTGATGCAGCCTATCACCGAGATGCAGGGGAGAGAGCGCCGTCCTTTCCCCGGAGGGTGGTCCAGGAGCGGCGCTCGCCGGAGGGCACCCGGCCCGCAGTACAAATATCCGTCAGCCCCCGGGATGCCCACAGATCCCCCAACACCAGCCACGAAGAAGTGGATGGCGGGCTGTGCTGTCCATAAGGAAGTCCCCAAGACAACTCCTTGTGTCTCGGTCACAGTGCAAGGAAAGACCTGTCCTGCAGTCCTGGACTCTGGTAGCAGTATCACGCTGGTTAGGCCGGATGTCGTGGGACCTCGGCCCGCTTCAAATGGCATCCTTCCCCTGACATGTGTCCATGGAGACACCCGCCAGATTCCCACATGCTCAATGGATATCCGAAGAGGAAGCGGTACAACGACGGTGGAGTCGTCAATGACCTGCCGGTGCCGGTTCTGCTTGCAAGGGACTGGCCAGGATTCGAGGACGCCCTGACCAACGCTGTACAGTACAGCCGCCCAACCCGAAGACATCAACGCACTACGAGGTACTCAACGAGGTACTACAGCATGACATCATTACCGAACCAGGAGTTATCGTGCGGCAGCGGTCCTACCGAATTAGCATCGCCCTGGCAACAAAGGATCACCACGTGGAACCAATCTGCCCAGGCCAATCGTTGGCCCCACCATTCACAGACACCTGGAAGAGTACAAAAAGGAGAAGAGGAAGCACCGTCACTTGAAGCACCGCCACCACAAACTGCAACGTATTGGGACTCTTGGGTCACAGCTACGTATCAATTTGAATGTAATTTAGTTGTAATTTCAAATCATCCTGTCGGTTACAGTTTTTCTGATTGCTTAAACCCTAACTGTGATTATTATAGCACAATTTCTAAAAATATTTCTACTATAGCAAAACCACTCACCGAGTTAAACTAAAAGCACAAACACGTGCTTTGCACTCAGTTTGCAATTTTGTAACACACACTTTGCAAAACTGTAGGTACAATCCACTGCACAGCACTCTTTTTGCGGAAATGTAAACACAAATCACTGCTTTACTCTCAATTTCCAAATGATCAACACAATCCTAGTAAAACTATACACATTTATGGGTATTATTTACATTATTTTGCCAACTGTCTGGCACACTGTCACATGTGAAAACTGTTGTAGATAATTAGTTCACTTTGCAATCAGCCTAAGCACTATAAATAAGCTACTGTCCGTGTGGAGTACAATGGAGGGAGCAGAAACAGTGAGAAGAGTGAGAATTAGATGAGGCCGAGGAAGAGGGCATGGAGGTGAAAAAGTAGGAGGAAGAGGACAAGGAGGAGCAAGAGGAGGACAAGAAGGGGTAAGAATGGTAAGAAACAGAATTACTAGACCAGAGAAGACCAGATACGTCATCATATGGGACAATGTTAGTTTCCATAGGGCTTCCCATCCAGAAGGGGAGGGAGGGTGGGCATCCTGGATGCCGTACGGGGCATTGTCTCTGGTTACCTCCAGAGAGAACTAGAGGGGACATTGTACACTCTCTTAAGTCGCAAACAAGTCTACCTCAGCTTTGTAGAAGACTGCTGAACGACATCTGAATGTAGCCTCCACTCCCCGTGCCTCAGCCCCTCTCTCAACAGGGAATCTGCTCCCTGCTTCATCAAGAGGAGTCTGCCCTGGGACCAAATCAGAATCTGGCGCGCCAGCTTGCTCAAGGGGCACGAACACAGACCTCCTGGTGGTTGATCTAAGAGAACATAGTCATGTCATTAATTCTCGAACTAACACATGCCTCTGGGAAAACACACAACCCAGCCTCCCTGGGATGCGTCCCAAAAAGGTCTGAGGAGAGTGAAGAGAACAGAGAAGAAAAAGCGGATGCTGTGTCTTGCTCCAGCAAAATTCACTCCTCTTCTCAAAGATATGTTTTCTCAAAACTCCTGATGGCACACCACCACGAGGAGCATTAATCAACCCCTCTGGAGACACTCAGCCATTTTTTTTTTTTTGATTACAGCACTGTAAGTGCCAGTGCTTACATATGTGCACCTCATTCAGCAGGTCTTTCTGGCATGTCTGTAACCGGGTGCCGCCACGTGAGTGGCACCTCAGCCGCCTGTGGCTTCAGGTGAACACAGTCTGCACCGCAGCGCTGCGCTTATGGAGAAACACCCAGTGGATGCAGAAAGGAATTCCCCTTTATGTGGTGAACAAGAAAAGAGTGCTTGTGACAGACGCCTCCCAGACGGGTTGGGGGGTGCTACACGAGGGCTCCCCAGCCTCCGGCCTGTGGTCAGCACCGGACAGCAGCCTGCACATCAACTCTCTGGAAATTATAGCAGTCTGGCATGCGTGTCACGCTTTCCTACCACGACTGACAGTCACGTCCTGGTTCGCTCAGAAAATATGACAGTGGTGTCACACATAAATCACCAAGAAGGCCTTTCATGAAAACGCCTCGCTGCCCAGCATATTTCACGAGGGAGATGGATGGCCTAGCCCAAGATTGGCCCAGCCTTCCACTCTATGCGTTTCACCCAACGGCCCTGATACCTGATGTCAGGGAAGAAGGTCACAGACCCCTCCTGGTAGCCCCCTGTTGAAGGAACCAGCCATGGATAGGGGACCTGCATGTGATGCTGACAGCAGCCCCGTGGCCCATTCCCCTGAGACGAGATCTTCTTTCTCAGGCCCAGGGCACAATCTGGCACCCACAGTCTGGGCTCTCTATGTGTGGCCGCTTAATGGGAGCCTGTCGGCCTCCTAGAGTGTGTGCTAAACACCATTTCACAGGCTAGAGCCCCGTCTACAAGATGCATTTACGCTATGAAATTGGCTGTATTCTCAAGGTGGTGCGCGGAGCCCAACAAAAATCCCTCCACATGTGACATATCACTGATATTGTCATTTTTACAACACCTGTTTTATAGGGGCCATTTCCCCTCCACACTTAATGCTAATGTGGTGGCCATAGCAGCCCACCACGACCTTATAGCAGGACAGACGGTGGGCTAAGATGTCTTAATCATCCACTTTCTGAGAGGCGCTAGGCGACTCAAGCCCGCCCTCGCACTGCCCATGGTGCCAAATGCCCTTAGAGCAGAGCTCTTTGCAAACGGCTACTATGAAGGCGCAGACGCTCAGGACTGCACTACTATTAGAACGTCTGTTAAGCGAATCTGCAAGTGCTGTCTGTGAGCCCCGCATGCCTGGAATTTGGGCAAAATTACTCAAAAGTCATCCTAAAGCCACGGCTCGGCTATGTGCCTAAAGTGCATTTAAAGCACAGGTAATATCCCTTGCGGCGCTACCCCCCTTCTGAGGGCCAGGATTTTAACCCCCTCTGCCCGGTCAGGGCATTCGGAGCCTACATAGAGCGGTCAGCCACCTTCAGGCGATCCGACTAGCTGTTTGTCTGCTTCGACGTCCGTGCTAAAGGGCTACCGGTCTCAAAGCACAGGCTTGCAAAATGGGTTGTAGACTGAGGGACAGTCACATCCTGGTTACGTGACAGTGGTGTCATACATAAATCACCAAGGAGGCCTTTCATGAAAACACCTCTTCAGATTAGCAGCATGCCTCCTGAAGTGGGCCCTGCACAACTTTCGCTCGATAAGAGCGACTCACATTCCGAGCATTCTGAACCAGGGCGCAGACAAGCTGTAAAGAGGAAAAGTCAGTCCAGAAGAATGAACTATCCACCCTCGAACAAACCCAGCTGATCTGTCAAACGTTCGGCAGGGTGAAAATAGACCTTTTCACCCCAGACAGCAACACTCGCTGCCCAGCATATTTCACAAGGGAGATGGAAGGACTAGCCCAAGATTGGCCCAGAAGAACGAACTATCCACCCTATCCGCCCTATCCTACCGGTCTCGAAGCACAGGCTTGCAAAATGAGTTGTAGATGCTATTTTACTGATTTTACACGATTTCCCAACCCGCCAACTTAGACTCTATGTGTCTGTGTATTCGCTGCTTCAAACAGTGAACTCAGTTATAATCTATACATCTGTTATTACATTTAATCATGTAATATAAGGTCGCTGGGCTGGCCGTTATCCTCCCCGGCTGCGAGCCCCAGGCTATATGCCTTCTAGTGAAAGGACGATGATATGCTTATGAGACCGTGTGCCCTCGGGTTTCCGCTAGGTCTGCTGTCATTGAACTGTGTTCCCATAATGTCTTTTCAGACGCAGACGTGTCGAAAGGGAACTAATAGGTTACTTCCGTAACCCAGGTTCCCTGAGACACGGGAACGAGTACTGCGTCCCTTGCTGTGCTGCAAGCATTCGTCACTTCAGTCGAAGTAACCTGAAGGCAGCTATGCACTGCCCGCTTATAAATTGTGCGGCTACGCCCCCTCAGGCCAGTATTGTAGTATACGGTATTGTGTACCAATTATTCTTCTTTTCTTTTTTGGTGTTTCCATTTTTAAATCAAGTAAAGTTTGAGAGCTGTCATTTACATTGAAATGTGGCCTAGTGGTGTGGATACAGTGTCTGCACACAGGACGACCCGGGTTTGCTTCCCGTATTCAATGGAATTTATTTATTTTTTGCTTAAATAACAAGTAAAATAATTTTTTGGGCAACCACCATTACACCCCATAACGTTACATTTTTGTTTGAACGTTACAGTTTTTCGTTGCTATCAATTAAGTTATGTATGTCCATAATCTAATCCATTCTTACATAACTAACATCGGCAATCGTGGCCGTGCTCTTACATTTCTTTGCAAATGGAAGCTTTCTGTATCTGGGAAGCGAAGTAAGTAAGGCCACTGTATGCACTGTATGTATAAAAAAATAAAAAAAACCTTAACATGCTCAAACCTTACCTGATTTAATTATATTTTTAAATTTCATTTTCAGCTGCTGCCATGTTCTTTTAATACCTGCAGGATTGCACCTATATTACAATTAGATTCAATAACATAGTTTTAAGTTTTACCTTTGATATTACTGCAAAAAATAATATTAGCTTATAATA